>JABUQX010007372.1:20000-27500 GCA_015478945.1 Trachelipus rathkii | reverse complement strand
ATACACCGTCAAATGCTGTGTTGCAGTTTTATATGTTCCAATATTAAATATTTTATGGTTGGCCAACAATCATTAATTCCACTTTTTTTCCTGTTTAGATACCTAATGAATGCCAAAGAGGGCAAAGAGTCAAAACATTTGACGAGCTTAACTTACCATAACTTGGAAAGAAGAGGTCGAAAAGGCAAGCCCAAGATTTAAGGCTAACCATATTATTGGGTAAGTAGATGCATTTTATCAGCTGTTTAATTTACTCTTACTTAGATCACTTTAATTATTTAAAGTATGCCTTAATAGGCAGAGTTCCTGTTAATTATTAATTAAATTTTATAATTTAAAGGTTCATAGCCACATTTGGCCTGTTTGCACAGTATAGAAAGGATCACAATTTTGAGGCAACTTTTTAATCATTTTCTTGTAAGTTGTGCATCACATATATTACATCAAATATTTCCAAAAATATAGGTTTAGGAAGTTGGTTTTTTGTACCAACTTTTAAAAGGCTCCCATTTATTTTTTCAGCTGGGAGCTTGTTACTGTACTGCTGTGATAGAGCTGGGTTGGCTTGAGGCTGGAAGCATCTTTCAACATCCTTTTTATTTATGTATTTTCCTTGAAACTAAAAATATAATAGAAAATATTCATTAATAATCATTTAAGCAAAAATTAAAAGTAAAGAAGTTTTTCCTTTTTTTTATTGTCTTTATATTTAAATATTTTTTATGCAAAGTAATCAAGATTATTAGTTCCTGATAATTTTTTGTATATGAAACCCTCAGTAGGACTTTCAATTATTTCATATTTCAATTTCAATTTCAATTTCTTGATTTTTTTTGTGTATATGGCATCCTCAGCGGGATGCGATCTGCCTAACTTTCTTCTCAGATTAAAGCCTCCAAAGCCTGCTCCTGGTTATTTAATAGTAATATGCTGGGTTCAAGTTGTGGTCAATATTGACTGTGTAGTAGTGGTGTAGCTAAGCTATTAAATTATATTCATCAGCATTATATCAGTGCTGCTGAAATATTCATATTTATATATTAAGAGTATTAAAAAATTATTTGGAGTGTTTTGGTAATTGTACAGTTTTTATGGGTAATTGTGGAGTTTCAGTGACACCTTCCATATATAGGTTCATTCCAATTATAGGCTTTTTTTTTTTTTTATCCTGTATAAGGCTACTAACCTATTAATATCATACCATTTCCAGTACCATATATAGGGCACTACCATATATAGGGCACTAATATACTAATAATTTTTAAAAAAATTCCGCCTATAGGGCTTGATATTTAATATTTTAAAAATTTCCGCCTATAGGGCTTGATATTTAATATTTGATATATTTTAATTGAATGAAAATTCAGTATTTTAAATTAAAATAAATTAAATTGATTTTTTTTTTCATTTAAATTTAATCAATTAAAATTTAATATTTGATTTTCATATTTAATATTTAAAATTTGACAAATTCATATTTTGATCATGGATTCATATGATCCAAGAGCAGAAATAAAATATGTTTCTGACATAACAGACAGCCCTTCTGAGGAGTTGGTTGTAGTAAAAAATCTTATTAGTAGAAGAGGGGCCAAAAGATCTTCCTGCACCAAATTGATTAACACTGTTTATACCAAATTAGCAAGTCTCTCAGTAGAGGAGAAATATGCATATTCTGATACTTTAAAAGAATTAAAATTAGAGCTTAAAAATTTGAATGATTTGATATCAGAGAAATTTGTACTCTGCCCAGAATATGATTTTAGAAGGCAGGAACAGATTGATATGAAAAATTCAGATTATAATGTTAATTTGGGTGTCATTATTAATACACTTGATATTTCACATCATACACATCATAATCAAAATCAATCACCACCTACTCCAACTAATGCTCAACATATAAAATTTCCACCAATAGATCTCCCATCATTTGATAGCCAGCCAGAAAATTTAAATCAATTTATTTTTTCATTTGAGAGCATCATGAACAACCGCAGTTTTTCACAATTTGAAAAATACAGGTATTTAGTAAAGCAGGTATCTGGCCCTGCTAAGGTATATATTGAAAGTCTTAAAGTGGAGGATCAAACCTATGATGTAGCAAAAAATTTATTACTTAAGGCTTTTTCTTCCAAAATAGGGCAACAATTTTCTGTCATTGAAAAAATTATAAAATTAAAGCTGCAGAATGTTTCTAGTATGATGGAGTGGGTTAGTGAAGTGAGAGTTTTGAAAGATCAGATGGTAAGATTGGATGTGGATGGTCAGATTTTTATGCAATATTTTGTATGGCAGGGAATATCTGATAAAATAAAAAATTCATTTATGACTGTTAATAATGATGCCAGACCAGATTTAAATTCCATATTAGATACCTCCTTTGAGGTGCTCAATAGGTTGAAAGAGTGTACAAGGGAGAATAACTCTGGTAGCTCTATAAAAAATACTGCTGCTGCATCTCAGGAGAAAAAGGCTCTGAGCCTAGCAGCTGCAGTTGATTTAAAAACAAAAAATGTGTCAAGTAGACCAGCAAATTGTGTTCTGTGTCATTATTTAAAAATTGATGGGTATGATACCCATTATATAAGCAAATGTCAAAAATTTGATAGTCCTGAAAGTAGGATAAAGAAAATTAAAGAAATTGGAGGATGCATTTTGTGCAGTTACCTAAATCATGATCAGTCTCAATGCAGGTATAGGTTCAAAAACCCTTGTTATAAATGTAATGGTAGTAATCATTTTTCATTCCTTTGTAATAAGAATAAAAATAAAATTGGTAACACAGTGCAAAATAAAAAGAATTCAACTGCATCCCATAATACAACTACTAGTAATGTGGTTGGCTTAGAAATTTCACCATGCTCAAATGATGAGTCTTGTGATTTGGAAATTAATTCCCTTAATACAAGCCTCATTAGTAATTTTATTTTGCCAACTTTTACAGCTAAAACTTATTTGGCTGAAGGTGAAACTGCACATTCTAGAGTACTTTATGATTCAGCCTCAGAGTATTGTTTTGTGTCCTTGTCCTTAGCAAACAAATTAAAATATAAAATTATAAATGCTGATATAAAAATAAATGTCAAAGGATTTAATGAGGCTAAAAGCTACAAGACCAATATCATAGAATTTAACATCACTCTGGGTAAAAAAGAAGTAAAAATAGTAGCTGCAGTTGTTCCAGAAATAAGGCCTAAAATTAAACTTGAAAATTCAGAAAAAATTAATGAATCTTTTAAGAAAGCCAATATAGAATTAGCTGATAAATTTTTGAATGATGAGGTGGGAAATATTGATATCATTTTAGGAGTAAATGCAATACACATTATTCCAGTACATGCTGGTACTTTGGGTACAAAAAATGAAAAATTCTTGTTTTTCTACACCTGTATAGGCATTATGCTTACTGGTAATGAATCTGTCATTTTGAAACATGTAAATATAACCTTAATGTTGTGAAGAAATTTGTGGACAAAACTAATGAGTATTGCAAAGCCATCCCTAACCTTATAAAAAAGAAAACTCCAAAAAGTAATAATAATAATAATAATAATAAAAAAGGTGAAGCTCATGATAGTCCTCATAATAATAATAATAATAATGTATTAGAGAATGGTAATGATTTCTGACTACAAGAATCTTCTATCTCTTGTAGTTACATTGCCTGTAATTTGCCTGAAGATTTTAACCTTTCTAAAGCTAATAATGAACAACTTAATATGTCACTTAAAAAATTAATGAATTATGATGATTATTATGAGCCATCCTTTTCTGATGAAGATGAACAACTGGTTAGGTATATAATTAGTAATGCAAACTGTCATGATGATGGCAGACTGATACTTCCATGTTTATGGGATAATAGAGTAATAAATTTGTTACCAAATAATTATAAATTAGCCTCCAATATTTTAAAATCTACTTTAAAAAAGATTCAGAAAAATCCTGATAAATTTGAACAGTATAATAACATTTTTATGGAGCAATTAGAATCAGGTATAATTGAAAAGGTTTCTATTAATAAATTAAAAAATGATAAAAAAGTTTCTTTCATGGGCCATATGGGTGTTTACAGAGAAAATGTTCAAACCACCAAATGCAGAGTAGTATTTTTAAGTAATTTATGTGAAAAAAATGACACTGCTCTTTCTCATAACCAAGTTTCCCTACCTGGTCCTAATCTTAACAATAAATTAGAGATAGCTTTGACACTTTTAAGGTTCAACAGGTTTTTATTGGTCTATGACATTGTCAAGGCTTTCCATCAAATTTGGTTACCATATGTTGATAGCTTGAAATTACATTTTCTTTGGGTTAAGGGTATAAATGATTTTTCTGAGGTGGCCTACAAAATGAACAGACTGCCCTTTGGTATGAGGTTCTCACCAAGCTTGCTTATGGTTGCCTTATATATTATATTAATTTTACATGGTAATATTCATGACCCATTTGAAAGTAAATTAAGAAATATGCTTTATAATTTGTCATATATGGATAATCTTGCATTTTCATCTAATTCTGAATCTGATATTAAATTGTCATTTCACAAGTCAATTAATATTTTTAGTCAATATGGCTTTAAGTTGCAGCAATTTGGTTCAAATTTGATGGAATTGGAATCTGAATTTTGTGAGGATTCTGAAGAACCCTTACAAACCAAATTATTAGGTATTTTGTGGTCTAAGGACCAAGATCTTTTCACAAATAAACCTGTAAAATTAAATTTAGAGGCTAATACTTTAAGAACCATACTTTCATCTGTGAATAGTTGCTTTGATCCACTTGCATTGACTTTACCTTGTAGGAATAGGGCAAAACTGTTTCTGCATGAGTTGCAGATGGATGGAGGCATCACTTGGGATGACCCTTTAAGTGATGACAGATTGAGAGAGTGGAAAAAGATTTGCAAATTATATAATGCTGGTGTTGAGCCTTCCATTCCCAGGTATATTGGGAATTACACTGGTAATTATGATATAATGGTCTTTACAGATGCTAGCAAGGATTTCTATGGATGTGTGATTTATTTAAAAAATCTTGATACACATTCCCTTCATTATCTAACTGCCAAAAACAAAATAGTGGTAACAAAGGGGGTTTGTAGAACCATACCTGTGTTGGAGCTATTTGCAGTGGCTCATGGAGTGGTTTGTGTGATAGATTTATATTCTCAATTAACAAGGGCATTTTGTCCCATAAATATTAAAAATTTACATATTTTCACTGATTCCATGATTTCCTTAAGCTGGCTGGCAGCTAAAGTTAACAAGACCAGTAAGATAGAGAAAAAGGGTACCATAATTAATAATAAATTAAATAATATTATGAGGCTATGTGAAAGTCATAATGTTATTTTTCATCATATTAAGGGTCCAAATAACCCTGCAGACATGGTAACTAGGTGTGTATCTCACAAAGTGTTACAGAAAACAAATTATTTTAAAGGTCCAACTGAAAGTGAATGTGTTGACAGTTTCTCTTTTGAAGTTCCTTTTAATATTCATTTTAACTTTCAGATTAATAGTATTTCCTCTGATCAGTGGGAACCAGTAATAGCACTAAACAAGTTTTCCTCTATTGGGAAAATGTGCAGGGTGACTCATTATATTAGGAAATACATATTTACACTAAAAATTAGAGTAAAGTCAAAAAACCCTTCTCTCTTCCCTTCTATGAATATGAGTTGTAATTATAAAGATAGTTGTTCATTGGTTTATAAAGGAGCCCAAAAAACTAACTTTTCAGATACATATGATTATTTATTGAATCCTCTTGCTGTAAAATCAACTAATCTAGCTAACCAATTAAATTTGTTTTTAGATTCTGATGGCTTAATTAGAGTTAAATCTAAATTTGGTAAATTAAAAAGTAATTATAATGAAAAATTTCCTATATTATTGTCCAAAGATTGTCCCTTTACAAACACACTCATTTTTGAAACTCATATTAAAGCTAAGCATGCAGGAGTCTATAAATTGCTTGCACTTCTTAAAAAAGAGTTTTACATACCATCTGCATATGTCACTGTAAAGAAATGTATCAAAACTTGCCTTGTTTGCAAAAAACTGTATGGTAGGACAATAAAAATAAATCAGAATGACTATACAGAGTTTAGAATATCTCCTAAGGAGATTCCCTTTAGGGAGGTTGCTTTGGACCATATTGGTCCATTTACTGTAAAAAATAATGACATTAATGTTAAGGTGTACATGCTTATTATAACCTGTATGTGGAGTAGGGCTGTAAATTTGTTGTTATGTAAGCATATTGATTCAGAATCCTTCATTAATGCCTTTCAAATGCATGTCTATGAGTATGGATATCCTAAAAAGATATTAAGTGATGCTGGTTCACCTATAGTTTCATCCTTCAAAGTAATTAAATCATTTTTGAATGATGTAGAGGTAAAGAATTTTTTGAAGGAAAAAGATATTGAAAGTTTGGACTTTTCCACCTATCCACCCCATTCCAGTTTTTTAGGTTCAGTTGTAGAATCTCTTGTAAAGCAAGTTAAAAATATGGTGTATGGCAGTATTTCTAAAAATATATTAAAGTATGAGCAATTTCACTTGTTAATGAAAGAAGTGCATATGTTAATTAACAAAAGACCTTTAGCTTTTAAACCACTTCTAAATGATCAAAATATTGATCCTTCAATACCCTTTGTAATTACCCCTGAAATATTAATTAAAGGGTATGAACCTCCTAATGTGGTAATTGCTCCCCATTTGCATACCTCTGAAGCTAATGAGGAAGAGGATCCAGATTGGATCCCAAATAATGAAAAGCAGGATGAAATAAAGCTGTATAAAATATATAAAAAGTTTCAGAAGGTGAAAAATAAATTACATGCTCTGTATCATACTGAATTTTTAACTAATCTAAGAGAATTTAGTACTAACAAACCAGACAGGTATAGAGCCAAAATGCATATTAAATTAGAGGTTAATGACATTGTTGCTATCAAGCAACAATATACTAAACCATATTTTTTTCCAATGGGGATAATAACTGACACAAAGGAAAACACTCTTGGAGAGGTAGTAGAGGTATCTGTTAAGAAAGGAAATGGGGAAATAATTAAAAGACATGTAACTAATTTGATTCTCATCAAAAAGGCTAATTGAAAGAATTAAGTTTTTCAATTATTTTATTTAAAAAAAAAAAAAAAAAATTCCATTTCAATTTCATTTAATTTAAAGGCTATCAGGCTGCTGGCTGATCAAATAAATGAATGAAGCTTGTAGAGTAGTTTGTTTTAAAAAAAATATATTAATTAAAAAAAAAAAAAAAAAAAAAAAAAAAAAAAAATTTTCATTTTTTTTTGACATGTTTAAATTATCAATTCATATTTCACTTACTTTGATAATTTAACGCCCCCTCCCAATGTATAAAAATTACATTTCTATATAATTTTTTAATCTAAATATAAATGGGAAGGTGATTAATGACTTGCAATTGTTATTGTGATTCTTTTTATAAAATATAAATTACTTA
>JABUQX010007372.1:12500-15000 GCA_015478945.1 Trachelipus rathkii | reverse complement strand
TTAGAACTTTTACAAGCTTCTTACTCGACTGACCACCTGTCCCACATAGTGTTTTTGGTCAGTATATTCTTTGAGAGAAAGATTCAAGATACCCCAAACGACCTAAGATTGAGCCCGAGCAAAAATTATTAAGATTCTGAAGCAAAGCAAAAAAAAGAAACCGCCTGTTTACAGCATGTGGCAGCGCTAGATCCCACTAAATTAAGGGAATGAGCTGAACATGGTATGAAATATGCTAGATGGTTGACCTCTTTAATTCATGTTTCCAGGCCAGAATATATTCCTGACATGCTAGCAGCATTATCATACGTTTGAAACCGACAACTGCTTATGTCTAATTCATTTGCTTTGAGAAACCTCATCACTGTTTCCGCTATTTCTTTACCTGTATGACAAAGATTTTTAATAAATCCTAAAAAGCGTTTTGTTCGTACCTTCTTTGCTAACATATCTGATGATAAAGTTCAGCTGATCTTTATGAGTAATGTCTGGAGTGGAATCAACAATAATAGAAAAATACTTACTTTCCTGAATTTCTTTCACTATTTCACTGATTACCTTTCTAGCCATAATTTGGACATGATAAATAAGAAGTGCTTCCTTTCCAGAATTTTGACATTGAGATAGGTGATTTTGTAAAAAAGGAGTCAAATTTCTGCAATAAGTCCAACACATCATAAAATTATCCATTCGGACAGACCAAGCTATTTATCATCGCCTCGCGAATGGTAACCCCCGTGAAAGAAGGTTTCTTAATAACAGCAATAACTCTTTGTAGTAACATTTCTCCAATATTTTTACTTCTTCTAATAGAGAGCATCTGCTTGTAAACACTACATAATTGACATTACTTTAGTACTTTTGCAGCATCAACATACAACACGATGGCAGAACGAATTTTCGATGTTCAGTCAATCTTGTTTGCCATGCCTGTCCAATTCGTTAAATCCTTCTGTTACAAACTGAGATACAACACCGCCTCCAAAAAGTTTACAAGGACCACAAAAGACGCATCCTTGACTGATAGAGTACACTAATAGGTCAGCGTTCAAAACATCTCCATTCAAAAGTTTTCGTTCAAAACAAGGATTTTTTTAAGAATCTACCTTTATCTGGATAAATTCTCTTAGAATTAAAAAATCTATGTCTGAATTTTGTTAATCCCACTTTTTGCAAAGTAATCTCGCGTTGGCCTCACTTGTAACCTTCCAATAACAATGGATTCATCGCTTGGTATAAGATTTTCTTTGCCTTGGGCTTCGCTCTACTCTGGTCCCACTATTCTCGACAGTAACGTAAGAAGTCGATGCATATGTTTCATGATTACCCCTGTTATCGCTATCATCAATGACATGAAATTACTTCAGATTAATCCGCACTCACGACAGATTCATTTGTCTTTGTGATAAAGAATGAGTCTACTCTTGGTATTTTAGATAACACTTCATTTTCTTTTCTCCTTTTCTCTTCTGCTATTTTACGGTATTTTGCGCCGCTCAACCGTTTTCGACCATCCATTAATATCAAAACTGCTAAGTCACCTACTTGTTTAAAACAATAAATAATGTTCTACTTCTGAAAACTCAATTATTTAACTTTAATTCTTGAATAAATCATCAGAACCGATGCACTTATGTATGTATCAGCCAGAGCACGTAGGCGGTTCAGGCCTAGCAATAAAAAAAAACTATATTAGTCACAGACTCACAAATCAAAACCACATTAAATATCTGGCAAAAATGAAATGAAAGATATCAATCAGGGTTGCTAGATGAGATGAAAATGAAAAGGCCAAATTAATGTCAAATAAGGAAAATCTTTAACATTTTTCTTTTTTTAACATGCAAAAATTGGTACTTGGAAACCACTGGTGAATGAAAAAGATAGAAAGAAATTATATATATATATATATATATATATATATATATATATATATATATATATATATATATATATATATATATATAATATATAAATATATATATATATATTATATATATATATAATATATATATATATATCACATACAAATACAACATATAAGTTTTTTAAAAATATTCGCTCTCCAGAATTTGCCACCGCTCCAGAATTTTGCCGCCGCTGGGCCCGGGGCCCATTGTGGCCCATGCTTTAAATAGGCCATTGTATAATATATATATATATATATATATATATATATATATAATATATATATATATATATATATTCATATATACATATATATATATAATATATAGTATATATATATATATAGAAGGAATGAAGTTTATAACAAAATTCCATTAATATATGTCCCAAAAAAGGTGAGTTCTTAAATGATTCTATTAATATATGTCCAAACAAAATTTTATTTAAATATCATGCAGGAAATTCAGTTTTCTTGAAGGAAAGTAGATATTGAGCTACTATTGAAGTGGAGAATTCAGACAAGACATTTGATAGCCTTTTAGAAGTGTCATGAACCATAGTGTAGGGGAAAATGGCGATGCGATGGCGATGG
>JABUQX010007371.1:15000-18619 GCA_015478945.1 Trachelipus rathkii | reverse complement strand
TTTACTGCTTTAACTCATCTATTTATTTACATTATATTTTTTATTTTTTAATTTAATACTTTTAAATTATTATTTTCTTATTTTTTATTTTATTTTTTTATTTATTTTTATTATATTTTATTTTTATTATTATTTTTATATTATACTTTAGTTATTTACTTCATGCTTATTTTTATTATTTTGTCTCTCTCACACATACATGCATACACAAACTTTCACACTCACCAATATGCACACATACATAGACATACACCTACACACACACCACACCTACACCTAACACACCACATGACTAACCTACACCTACACACACACCACACACACACACACACACCACCCATAGACACTTACACTCGCCATAGACACTTATAAAACATATCAAATAAGTTCTTTTGTATGAACATAACGTATAATTTATTAAAACATTTTATGTTTTTAATTAAATACGGAATTTATTTATTACTCATTCATTATAACTAAAATTATTTCAAAGTTTCTTAAAACTTCTATAATAAATCAATCATTATCTTTGAACAAAGAATTTATTATTAACTGTTAATACTTTTTGTCTATAAAATTTTATAACTGTAAAGTTTAAAATAATTTTTTACTAAAATTTTATGAAATTTTAAAAAATTAAAAACAACATATTTTAACGTACCTTAAGCAATAAATGCAGTAAAATCAGTAAGGCAACCCTAGCAATCCCTATACACCAAGCTATGCACGTTTTGTTCTATTGACTTACTGCTTTACATCATCTTTAGTCATGTAATAAGTATAAAAATAACAAAATAAGTTCTTCTCTGCTAACATAACATGTATTTTATTAAAATCATTCTAGATTTTATTTAAAAATAACAATTATTCACTTACATTTATATTATTCGCTCCATGTTAACTAAAAATATTTCAAAGTTTTTTAAATAATTTGGATTTTCTTTATTATTATCTATGTACATTGACAATCCAACACGAGAAAACACAACAACCCGCACTCCTTACAGATACGAAACTGACCTCTCTTGTAAAATGTGTTGAAATAACTACTTTAGGCCTAAATTTAGGATAAGCCTTTTTGTACCCTGGGGCGATTTAGGCCTAATACCAGGTCAAAATATATTTCAAACTGACCTCTTTCTGTAAAATGTGGTGCAATAACTACGTTAGGCCTAAATTTAGGCCTAAATTTAGGATAAACCTTTTTTGTATCCCGGGCTGATTTAAGCCTAATACCGGGTCAAAAGGTAATTCCAGTATAGACAAGAATCGAGAATCAATGTTATTATTATTTTATGATCCCCCCTCTCAGGATTCACACCCTTTCAAGGGGCGCATCCCATTGGGTTTTCTCTCGGGATGTGATGTGTTGCTTTAGATACTCTTGGTTAATCTTGGTTATCACGTTAGAGTATATTCGTTGATCAGTATGATAATCGGACAATGTTATGATACATTTTTTGCTAAATGTTATTGTATCAGTGTAAGATTAACGTTAATATGTTAGAGATATGTGAAAACATTGTTATGTTAGCATATATTCACTGACTAGTATATAAAGAACCCAGTGGAACTTTGTTAATGTTAACAGTTTATTCGTATGTAAGTTGTGTTAGGTTTGTCTTTTTGCATTATTTTTCTTAGTTCATGTTACGCTATGTTAGTTTTATTGATGTGGAAACTTTATTACGTTAGAGTATATTCGTTGATCAGTATAATTAACCAATGTTGTGATATATTTTAGTTGAATGTTATTGTATCAGTGGTAAGATTAACGTTTAATATGTTAAGAGATATGCTTGAAAAAGTAAGAATAGGTTACGCTGCAGGCAATGTTAGTTACTTTTACTGTGTTAAGTGTGGGAACTTGTTAATGTTAACAAGTTTATTCGTGTTGGTAAGTTCTGTTTGGTTTGTCTTTGTAGCATTATTTTCTTAGTTCATGTTACGCTATGTTAGCTTTATTGATGTGGAAACTTTGTTACGTTAGCATACTTTCGCTGCTCTGTATGATAATTAACCAATGTTGTGAGAAATTTTAGTTAAATGTTACTGTGTTAGTGTTAGTGTAAGATTAACGTTAATATGTTAGAGATATGCTTGAAAAAGTAAGAATAGGTTACGCTTTGCAGGCAATGTTAGTTACTTTACTGTGTTAAGTGTGGACTTTGTTAATGTTAACAGTTTATTCTGTGTAAGTTCTGTTAGGTTTGTCTTTGTAGCATTATTTTCTTTAGTTTCATGTAACGATAATGTTGTTTTATTGTGTGGAAACTTTGTTACGTAGCATATTTTCGCTGCTCTGTATGATAATCGGCCAAGGTTATGATAAATTTTTTTTGTTAAATATTACATGTAATGTAAAATTAACATTGTTATGTTAGAGCTTGCTTGACAAAGTGTAAATAAGTTACGTTTTTTGTATGCTATGTTAGTACTTTACTGTTGTTAAGGGTGGAACTTTGTTAATGTTAACAGTGTTATTCATGTTAAGGCGGTGTCATGGGGTTTTGTCTTGTGCAATTATTTTTCTTAGTTCATGTAACGATATGTTAGCTTATTAATGTGAAAACTTTGTTACGTTAGAGTATACTCATTGATCTTTGTATAAGAACTTATTTTATGTTATGTTTATCCAAAAATGAATACTCAAATATGACTTGATCAATAGATCAATATGTATAGATCAAGAATGGACAGGTGGGTGGCGGATGGTGGTTTGATTTCTGATTTACTGCTTTAGGGTATGTTAAAACGTTACAATTTTAGTAAAAATTTGCTTGATCAATAGATTCAATGGATCAACGGATGGACAGAGGGTGGAGGGATGGTGGTTTGATTTACTGATTTACTGATTTAGGGTATGTAAAACGTTACAATTTTAGTAAAAAATTTGACTTGAATCAATAGATCAATAGATCAATAGATCACGATTGGACAGGAGGGTGGTGGATGGTAGGTTTTTTGATTTACTGATTTACTGCTTTAGGGTATGTAAAAACGTAAATTTGTAAGTTATAAACAAAAAGAATAAGAAATTTTATTTATTTTTTATTTATTTATTTATTTTTTATTATTTTTTTTTCTTGATGGTTCTGAAACCATTATTTTCGAAATCTACAGACCCAATAACATATATAAAGACACCAATATTGTATCATTACACAAATATTTAATAACTCGGCACCGCACCGGAGCCAGCACCGGTGCAGCTGTCAACTCCTACTCCTCTGTGTCAGACTCCTTCTTCATTCTTTCCTTCTTTATTCATCTTTCATCCTTCTTCATTCCTCCTTCGACCTCTGTTTTGCACTCTGTGCTCTTTTTTTCAGTCAGGACCCCCCCTCAATGGGGTCCTAGACACCCTATACGGACTTATAACCCTCATATTCGAGATCTACGGGTTCGATAACCCATATAAGGACACCAATATTGTTGTTATACGAATGTTTATTAACTCGGCACCGCAGTGGCTCCAGCACCGGTGCTGGTGCCGGAGCCAACTCCTCAGATTCCCTTATCAACTATTTCTAGAAATTCAACTCTGAATCCTCTCACCAAATTTTAGCCAATTACGAACATTTCGATTTTTTAAGGGGGGTGGGGTCCCCCTTCGGGG
>JABUQX010007370.1:72500-74155 GCA_015478945.1 Trachelipus rathkii | reverse complement strand
TTCATAAAATTTTTCACTCTGACATCTTGAATCAAAGGGGAATTGAACTCAAATTATATTAAATAAAAAAAAAAAAAAAAAAAAAAAAAAAAAAAAAAAAAAAAAAAAAAAAAAAAAAAAAAAAAAAAAAAATTTTAATTTAATATAAATTTTCTTTCTCCCATTTTTGTCCTATTGTATTGTTAATAATAATAATAATTTTAAAAATAATAATAATAAAAACAAGAATAATAATAATTAATAATAATAATATAATAAACATATTATATAGAACAATAACGTGTAGTAATTATAAATAATAATATAATAATAAATATAAATGTATTAATTAATATATAATAATAATACTAATAATAATAATAATAATAATATAATTAAAAATAATAAAATAATAATAATAATAATAATAATAATAAAATAATAATAAAATAAAATGCTATATAATAATAATAATAATAATAATAATAATAATAATACATTAATAATAATAATAATGGTAAATTAAATAATAATAAATAATAATAATAATAATAATAATAATAATAATTATAATAATAAACATAATAATAATGTAATAATAATATATAACACTGGCCAACCAAAAAAAAACAATTTTTTTTTTGTGCCAAGTTATATTTATCTAATTTATAATAATGGCTGCTGCTTGATCTCCAGAGATGACATTAGATTTCTCAGTTGACTCAGTTCTTGAGATATAGGCTGTTCCAGATTGACTTCTTATCCAAAATATCTTTTTTAAGGCATATTTAAGGTAATATCGTTTATTTCAATTAAAAAGGGCTACCATTTAATATACTTATTTTTTTCTTATTTCAGAAACACTAGAGTACTTCATGAAGAGCCTGTTTGAAATAACTCCCAATGTATCTGCTACATCTGTGTGGTGAATATTGCCAGGAGAACCAAAGAAAAAATATTACTAACTTTGTGAAGCAAGCATATCTGGCCTACTTTGGAATGAAACTCGGAAACCAAGATAAGATCCTGGGCTCCCATATGTCGTAAAACGTGTAGTACGATTCTACGTCAGTGGAAACAAATGGAAGAAGAAAGGTTTAATTATGGGTGTGGCCTATGAGTATTGGCAGGAGCCAAACGAATATCACGTGACTGTTATTTTTGTTTGGTTAAGTGAAAGGTATCAATCGTTATAAGAAACGTAAATTTGAGTATCCGAGTTTGGAATCAGCAAGGCAACACTGACCACACTCCGACGATGTCCCCACCCCAGTGTTCACTACACTTCCAGACCTAGCATTGTCTGATGAAGAAGATATCAAGGATTTGGTGTGCACACGTCCTGCAGATAGTGGTAGTGAATATGAAGAAGTACTTCTACACAGCAACAGTTCTCCCAGGAAGAGAATCAATGATTATAGACAGAGAGTTAGTCATCCTCAAGGCAAGATTTCTTGAGCTTTTTATATCAAGATTCTAGACTAAGTTGAAAAGAACTGTCTCCAGGCCGAATGTAAAATAACTTTTTTTCGGACAAGAGAGGTTGTACTTCTTCCATATTTCATTGAAGAAGACCTAGTATACTGTAGGAACATCCCTGGACTCTTACTCCAAATGGGGTTACCTAAATACCGACCAGAAGATTGGCGATTTTTTATGGATATCAACGAGAAGCT
>JABUQX010007370.1:62500-65000 GCA_015478945.1 Trachelipus rathkii | reverse complement strand
AGCTTGATCATAAATCGGGCCTAAGTCTTCTCGGATTCACAAAATATTTATTGCGTCAGGACCTTCTTACCACTCAAAACTTTCCTATTACACTCGGCATCATTCGTTAGCTTTTCATCCAATATATAACCTAAATATTTAAACTCGGATACTTGTTCCTGTTACCTACTATGCAACATAACTTCATAATGCGGATACCTCCTTATTTCTTTTGTGCATTTTTACTCTCAAACCCCTCCGCACACTGACAATTTCTTTACCAATCATCTCAAACCTTCCTCAGATTCATCACACAAAAACAAAACACATATGAGCATTAGTATAAAGGCTATTTTCGACCGCATTTTAAATAAGTCATTGTTGGCAGATGACATGAATTTCCCCTCACTCCGGTGAAATTTGGTTTTTTCTAAGCTCGTGACTGTAGGAAATTACAGATATTCGGAGATCGACAGGACTATTTTTGAAGATTTCCCAAGGTCTGAAAGACCATTTTCGGAGATTTCGAATCAAATTCAGGGTCTAAAGCCCTCAAAAAGGGGGTTCGAGTTTTTATAAGGTTTCTTTTTCAGATTTCAATGATCAGTCTTTTTGATTTTTTCATTTCGATTTATTCTAGTATATTACCAGCAAATTTGACGAATAAAATCTCCTTTCTAAGATCTCTGTCAGGATAGATACATTGGGTCTCTAATCCATAAGGATATCTAAAGTTTCACAATAATTCGAACCCGTAATGTAACATGGCAAGATCTAGCAACCTTAACGATATACGAACCTCTAGTTAGGAAGTTTTGAAAATACCCGATCCACCAAAACTCGAACCACACTTGGACTCATTACCTCATCGCAGACAAGGTTTGGGTTTCCTAACACACCCAGAATGGCGTGCTGGGCAATTTAAAGTAGGGATGTTTTAGCTCTGCATCAGCAAAAAAACGGATTAAAAATAAACAATTAAATATATTGGAAATATGATATACCCTGGCTTCCTCAGTTGGAAGGGTGCAGGCCATAAGTTGGATCCAAGCTATGTCATCTTTTGAGAAAAGTAATAAATAAATACGAGAATATGTTGCAGACCCAACAGATAGAAACCTTGTGAGGAGTTCTGGGATGAGTTGTTTTTTTTAGAGTAGGAAGAACCCGGTACAAAAGTCGTAGTCGGATTCAGAGTCAGATCTGGATTAACAACAATAGTTCGACATGTCACGTATTAATCTATATGTTATAAGTACGGAGAGCTTATTTGTAGCGTTTCAGGTCTTATGGGTGTATAAAAATCCAAATAGGATCCCAAAAGAAAAAAGGAGAAATCCTTTTAGAGAAAATTCCCCGAGAGCTTAACTGGGAAATCTGAAAGACAGAATGTAAAAGATACCTGGGGATTCAATGTGTAGGTCCCACATGAGGTGAGGGGCTGAAAACCTCCGAAATTGCGTTTCATCCTTAAATTGATATTTTTTGGAGAGAAATTCGCAAATAATAAATGACATGGTAACTATAGTAATCAGACAATCTAAATGTTACGGAACTTCTATTTTTATTAGGGGTCTCATTGTTGTTAATTAAACAACACGTGAATTTTTTATTTGCATTTTTTTCTCTCTCTTTCAACCTATTTCTTTCTCTTTTTCTCATGACATCAAACCTAACTTGGCCTAACATAACCTAACCTAACTTAATCTAACAGCACCTAACCTTACTTAACAAGCAATATCGCTCAAACTAGTATTACCTTCTGTAACCCAATTTTATTTAAAATGTGTTCAGTAACCGATTCTGTTTTATTTAATTTTGTTTTCATTCCGTTTTCTAAGTGTGGCGCGTTAACAATTTAATTTTCATTAAGCTGTAACATTTTTATTTTTATTTTATTTCACATACTTAATATTTATACCTCGTTTTCTTTCTGTAAGCGTTAACTTTAATATATTTTATTCATATCTAGTTTTCTTTTTGAAAGAGCTAACTTTTATATTTAATTATAATTTCTTTTAAACTTTAATATTTATATTTTAATTTATTTCCATGTACTATATATTCCTTTTATTTATAGCTCTTTTATTTATTTAAAGGTTTTTCTTTATTTTAATATTTAAGATTTTATTTTTATTTAAAAAATTTATTTTAAGTTTCAAGTTTAATTTCTATTTGTAAAGTTGTTTATTTTAAATTTTATTAATTCTTATTGTAATTTCCTTTTTTTTTTTTTTTTTTTTATTGTTACCTTTTACCTTTTATTTTTATTTTTTGTTTATAATTTAAGTTTTTAAAATTTTACTGTTACTTTTTGTTTAGTTATGATTTTTTAAATATAAATTAACGTTTTATTATATCAAAAACACAATAACACGATAACATGATGACAGGATCACACGATAAAAGGATCCTCATAACCATACCCCTTCAACTCTAAAAATACATACATAAAGGTATTTTCATTATTATTTACTAAATTTAAAATAAACATTTACAAATAGAAATTAAACTTGAAACT
>JABUQX010007370.1:37500-47500 GCA_015478945.1 Trachelipus rathkii | reverse complement strand
GAAAGGTTAAGAATGAGAATAAGGGGAATCTGCTTAGAATAATTAATAGGGATGGTGCTCTCGTAACTGATGAAATAGATGTGAGTAGAGTGTGGAGGGAACACCGAAAATCTCGAAAACACTGGCAGTAATGAAGAGATGATAGTGAAGGTGTGTGGATTTGTTGGTGCAAGAAAGAATAGGTATTTGAGGATGCCATTAGTAAGGAGGAGGCAAAGCGTAGAGTGAGAAAGTTGAGGAGTAGTAAATCTGCAGGTATAGATGAAATTACTGGTGAAATGATCAAGAAAGGAGGTGAGATGGTGATTGAGTGGATTTGAGGTCGGGAAAGCTTCTTTATGGAGGGTATAGTTTCGAGGGATTGGAGGAGAGCAGTAATAGTACCTAATGGGGATAACGGTAACTAGGAGTTATAGGGGAATTAGTTTATTGAGGGTGAAAGATGTTTCTAATTTTGGTCAAAAAGAGGGGCGTCATGAGGAATTATGGACTGATTATTGAAGAACAAGGTGAAGTGATAGAGGATGCGTGGATCAAATCTTTATATTGAAACAAGGATTGATAAAATGAGAGAGAGGAAGAATAAATTGCATTTAGGTTTTATGATTTGCAACAGGCGTAATAGGATTAAAAGGAAAGCTCTATGGCAGGTATGTTAGTGATTTATGGTGCTGGTGGTAGTTACTAAAGAATCAAAAGTACTGACAACAGCAAGAGTGTAAGATATAAATGGAAATGAAAGCGATGGGCCGACACATGGCGGTTACAGGGATGTGTTATGTCCCTTTAGTTATTCAGTTTGTACAAGGATAAAGGGTAGCATCAGAGATGGGGTGGCAGCATGTTAGAGATTGGAATGAAGAGAGTGGATGTATTCCAATTATTATATGGTGATGATTTGGCTTTCAAAAGGAATCTAAAGAGAGTTTAAGAGGGATTGGTAGAGGGATTTAGCAACGTGCAAAAGAAGGGCTAGTAAAATGCATATAAGAGAATGTTGTACGCAGAATATAGACAGTCCTGGTGTGAAGTTATGTTGGAGGTGAGCAATTGAAACAAGTGTTTGAATTTAAATATTTAGGATATATGTTAAATGAAAAGTGTATTTGATGATGCAGTGTGTAGGAAAGTTGTGAATGTGGTAGAAAGTGGCTGGTTGCAATTAAATCCTTGGAAGATGCAAAGAAACTTAGTCTTGAGTGCGCTAGGGTCTTTCATGAGGATATGTTGTTACCTGTGTCAATGTATAGTAGTAAAGCTATGGTCTGGAATAAGATGTATAGACCTAAATTACAATGTGTTACAGAGATGTACAATTTTAGATCTATTAGTAGACAATTATAAAAATGAGGAAATGAACGTAATAGGGAGTTGTGTAGCGGCAGCAAAGACGAGAGAATAAATGAGCACGAGATGGTTTACCATATGGTGCGATGGATGATAATCGCTGGTTAACCGGATGTACAGTGGTGAGTATGGGAACTTAACGTTGGGCACCAAGAAAAAGATTGAGTCAGTAAGGAAATGCCGAGGAGAGGAATGTGAGTTTGGCAGAGGCGAGAAGAAAGGTGCATAATAAGAGTGAATGGCAGGGTCTTTTGAGGGCGTATTGCTGTGGCCCACCTGAGGCCAAGAAATCAACCCTGCTACTGACGAGATCCCATAGTGAAGGTACTCGTGATCCTGTGAAGCTCTATGGTGGATTTTTCGACTGTGGCGAGTTCTCACTAAAGAGCATAAAGATGGTGTTAAAGCTAGGTTTCTTTCGACTTGCGCCACATTCTTCTACTACCTTTCTGTCTGATGAATGCAACTAACCTTACCTGTAAATAGCTGTAGAATATATATATATATATATATATTATTATTATATATATATTATTATTATATATATATATATATATATATATATATATATATATATATATATAGAGATATATATATATATATGTGTATATACATTATATATACATATACAGTATATATATATATATATATATATTATTAGTTATATATATATATATATATTATTATTATTATTATTATTATTATATATATATATATATATATATATACATATTATATATATATATATATATATATATTATATGTATATATATAAATATATATATATATATATATATATATATATATATATATTATTATTATTATATATATATATATATATATATATATATACATATATATATATATATTGTTGTTATCCTAAATGTATATGCAGATCATTATTGCTACATATTATTTTTTAGTGCATTAATATTGCGAAAAAATTCAGTATGATATTCCTTGCATAAATATAAGATAATATGTGTCAATAAACATTTCACCGAAAACGCCTCGTTTTCAAGATACAAGGTGATGAAACCTATTTAAACATTAACAATAAACTAAACTAAATTTGGAAAGGTAATTAAATAAATTCATTCAACAATTGATAATTATAAGAATACATACATTACTGCACATAAGAAAATATACAACAGAAATAGTACGAAGCACGCAGCAGTGTGTTATAACAAATGTTGAAAATGAGCACCCCCAGCGGCAATACAGGCCTCTATTCTGCGACGCATTGATTGGCGGACACGTTCAAATATACCGTGTGTGCCGAATTGTGTCACAAGATGCGATTATGCGAGCCCTTAATTCTTCGGGACTTTCAACTGTTGCTGTATAAACCAAATGTTTCAGGTGACCCCACAAGAAGAAATCCAATGCATTTAGGTCTGGAGACCGCGGAGGCCAAGGTTCTGTACCTCCTCGACCTATCCAACGGCGTGGATATACAGTGTTCAAATAGTTACGAGCAACTAAACTGAAATGAGCTGGAGCGCCGTCGTGCATGAAATACATTTTCGATCTTAATTTAATGGGACGTCTTCCAGTAGTGTAGGAAAGTCATGTTCAAGAAATTGGCGATAAACGTCTCCAGTAAGCCTCGCTGGTAAAAAGAATGGAACTATCAAATGGTCGCCAACAATTCCGACCATACATTCAATGAAAACTGGTGCTTGTGGGTTCTCATCAGCCCATATGTGATTGTTGTGGAAGTTCGATATGGCATCTCTGGAAAAATTTGCCTCATCGGTGAACAATATTTCTGCTAAATGGTGAGGATTGTCTGCAATTTTCTGCTGCATCCATCGACACAAAGCTACTCTTGCAGGAAAATATGTTGGTACAAGTGCCTGCACTCGTTGGATGTGATAAGAGTTGATTTTTCAATACCCTGAAAACTGTCGAAAGACTTACATGTAGTGTTGTAGCAATCTTTCTGGTACTTGTTGTAGGACTTCTTGGAGAACCTGTTCTTCGATATCTGGAGTTGATACTGTGCGAGGTCGCCTGTTTCCATTAGTAAGTTTTTTAAAACTCCTGTTTCTCTAAGACGTTGATGGAGACGTGCAAACATAGTATGATGCGGAATGACACGATTAGGGTATATTTCTTCATAGAGACGCATGGCTGCTAATGAATTACCGTTCGTACGACGGTAAACAAAATGCATATCGCACATTTCACTATTTGTGTAATTCATTTTGAAAATATGAGCGACACGGACTAGTATATGTATAAATGAAGCGAGATACGGAACTAGTAAATAACAGGTAGGTAACCTTTCCTACGGTATATTTGTGCTTATTATTAAAGGTTGAGATGTGGCATGGGACGGGCAATGGAATATATCAGATATGTCCCACCACATAAGTTTCATCACCTTGTATCTTGGAAACGAGGCGTTTTCGGTGAAATGTTTATTGACACATATTATCTTATATTTATGCAAGGAATATCATATTAAATTTTTTCGCAATATTAACGATATATTTCTATTTATATATATATATACATTTATATTTTTTTTTTTCAAAAAATTCAATATACAACATATATATATATATATATATATATATATATATATATATATATATATATACTGTATATATATATATACATATATATATATATATATATATATATATATATATAGAAGAGTAATATATGGTGTATATATATATATATAAAAAGAAGATATATATATATATATATATATATATATATATATATATATATATATATATATATATATATATATAGAGTATATATATATATATATATATATATATATATATATAGTATATATATATATATATATATATATATATATATATTAGACCGTCCCTTATTTGTATGTGATTTTCTTAACTAAAATAATTTTCATCTCCCAACCTTCTAAATTGTTCCAATCCGTATAAAATGATTCTCTGTAAAGTTTCAGGTCAATCAGATAATGTTAAAGTTCCCAGTTGAAAGAAAAGAAATACTCGTATTCCTTATAATAACTCATATTTTAGTCTTTGTAACTTTTTATGAAAGACGTGCATAATACGAATAGAAACGATTTTAATTCGTAAGTAATTATGAATATAGATGGCGTTACCATCCGCATGGTGACTGCTGACTGAGTCACCGAACTCTCAGTAGTTTGCCAACAGAGGTGGAGAAGGTAAGGCGTGTTTTTCACGTTCATAGATACAGAGTTTCGTGTTATAATTATTATCGTTACGCATTTAGTACGTTTATGCTTTTTGTAGTGTTTTCTTTTGGTGCAGTATAATGACATCAGTATCGTCGCGTCGCAGTCCGCTTTAAAACTTTCTCGCAGCTTACGAAAGGATTACGAAATTAGTCGTATCGGAAATATATCAAACCAAATTGTAGGTGCAAAGCTACCATCAAATCGGCAAGTACTCAATGTCCTTTTCTTTTTTAATTCACGTATTGTTAAATTATCAATGAAAGAAAGTGTATGGCTACTTGTAAGGGAAGTTCTTCTATTATGGGAAAAGGCTAGAATTCCTACAAAACGAGCGGATCATTGTGTTGAAAAAGTCATATTGCTTTATAATGAATGACAAAACCTGCAAAAACGACTTAGTAGATGTGGAAGTGGCAAAACGCGCGAAATTCACCAACGTATTAGATGATTTATTTAATCTAGCCTCATGAAAATGTGCTAAATATAATTATAAACAAAGAGGATAATAATTTTGCAACGCATGAGAGGAAAAGTAGGTTACAGGCTGGCATTGATCACCAACCTAAAGTCATCGAAGAAGGAAAACAGGAACGCATTGAAAAGGAAAATGAGAGAAGAAAGAGAACTTATGAGGAAAAGGAAGGAAACGCGATGATTCAGCTACCGCAACCCTCATCGTCAAGTAGTGATATTGAAGGAAATATTGGCAGCGAGCATACTATATGTCCACCAAATTAAAATATCCAACAGAAAAAATACACATAACACACAAAAAAGCAAAATAAAAGTTTTTTACGAATAATATACCTCATAACAAAAAACAGAAACAAGATTACCATCTACATCTAATCAATTTTCTATCAGAAAATTTTAGATACTATACTTCCATAAGAATAATCACTTTATGTTAAATCCAATAATCAATAAGTCTAAAAACAGAATTTTAAACTCCAAAACTAAAACCCATATCCACTCATGTATATATTATTATTAGCTATTTGCTAACATACTGTGATTCACATAATATATACATGGACAATACTATCAATTACATTTATCCGCTAGAAAATCAACTCATTACATAATCGTATATCTCAAACAGCTCAATCAAAATTCCTACTTTAAATCTACCATAACAGCAGACAAATAATAAATCTAAACATCTCTATAATACGTTTTACAATATGATAAATTTAATCCAATATTATAATTTCCGTACCATCTTGTGATCATAATGTGATCTATTTCTTGAATAAAATATAGAATAAAATCATATATGATATTGCTGGATGAGCCATCAAATAGACCAAATACAGAATGAGATCATGAAACAATCAGCCTACTATAAAAAAGCGCTAAACCAACTGAAATGACAACTCACTGTATATTACATTCTTAAACAACGAAAATTCCAGTCTTGAAAAGGAGTCATGGTTGAAGGAGGATCTTCGAAAGCTTGACTCTCCTCGAATCTTTAGAAGTAAATTTAAGAATTTTTAACTATTTTATATGTTTTTTAGTGTGAAAGTATTAATTATATAATATGATATAATATAATTTTATTAGTAGAAAAGTTTAACCAATTGTTTTGATGTTATATAAATAACATATTAATTACCTATTTGCTCTTGATTTTTGTTATTAATAATACTTGTGGTTAAGGTCAATACGGTATATTACTATCTATTATTATATTATTTATTAATTTATTTTATTATTTATATTAATTATATAATTATTATATTATCTATTTTTATATTTACTTTATAATTTTTTATTATTTATATATTATATATCTATATGTTTTTGTGATATATTATATTTAAAATGTCTAATTATTTATCAATTAAATTATATGAAAGTATACATTTTAATTATAGATTATAGATATATATTTATTAAATTATATTATTATATATGATTATGATGATGGACATGACTATCTCGCATTTTCCTGCATTTTTGCGAACATCGCCCTAAAAGTGTACATTACTACGCATCCGCTTCCCTCTTCCTTCTACTTTTAACTGGTGCAACATCGCATGCCGCACCGCAATTTCCTCCTTTGAAAAATGAGATGTTTGCTTGGATGTTTTCTATCTTTGATTAAGTGCCATAAAATAAATATTTATGTCGTTATTTTTATCATTGGGTTACTTTATAATTAAATTGTATATTTTTGTAAAATGCATTCTGTATTATATATTTTTTTTTTTTTTATATCCTTTATTTATTATATTTATTATGATTATATATATATTATTATTTTATTAATTATTATATTATATATATAATTTTTATTATAAATATATATTTTTATTTATTTATTATTTTTTGTATTATATATAAATTAATTTTATATTTTATATTTTGTTTAATATTTCTTATTAATATCATTATTATATTATATTAATAATATATTATTTATATTATAATATATTTATTATTACTATATATAATTATTAACTTATATATATATATCTATCTATTATATATATATTCAATATTATACTATATTATTATATATATTATATATATAAAATATTCTATCTCCTTCTACAGGTGACTTAAATCTAGAGCTGTGTACGTGAAAGCAAGAAAATGAAGCGGAGAGAGTGAAGAGATAGGCAAAGGGGGAAGTGTGTGCTGAGAAAGCTAAGCAAAATACTACTGATGGTCTGATTATTGTAAGGTAAGCTCCAGAAGTCATTTTTATGATTCTTGTGGTATAGTGTATCGTTATAATTGATAAGCGAAGTATGTAGAAATATTAATATCAAAGACAATAATGAGAGTATAACATATAGTTTGATTCTATGGTAAGCTCCGGAGGAAAAAAACAATATGGTGATTTAGAGTTATCTTGATGAGTTGCTTTGAAATGTGGAAGTGCGTCGAGACGGAAAGGGAGAAGAGGAGGAGGAACAACGTGGAGGGAGAATCTAGGATAGTATAAAGGAGGAGGAATTTGTGGAGGCGTAAGGGAAAATGAAGAGCGGAAAACTCCTGGTGAGGATGGGATAAATATGAGTTGCTGTAGGAGGAGGAGAGGGGCTGATAGCCTTGAATGCTGAGATTTCTGAACAGTGTTGGGTGGAGAGTAAGATGTGCTGGAAGGTTGGGGAGGTCTAATTAATAATCCCTTATAAAGGTAAGGGAGACTCAGGGGAAATTGTAAAATTATAGAGGAATCTTCACTAATGATCACATGGCGGAAAGTTGATAGTGCAAAGAATATTAGAAAGAGAAGATTAAGATAAATAAATAGAGCCAAGATTGGGTTAAGAGCAGTATGGGTACAGAGGTCGTAAAAGTACTACAGATTTAATGTTTTGCATTAAGAATGATGCAATGGAAAAGACATGGAATCAATAGAAGGCATATATCGCCTGATAGCTTGAAGAAGCATTTTGATTCTGTATCCCAAGAAGAGAGAGCTGTGGAGAGTTCTGGAGAGGGTTAGAAGTTGGAGGCAGACTGATAAAAGCAGTAAGAAGTACATACGTGAATAGCATAAGTAAGGTAAGAACAGGATATAAAAACGAAGAATGGTTTGAGTTAAAAACTGGAGTAAGGCAGGATAGTGTGCTGTCACCGATACTGTTTATAGCGTATTTGGACACAGTCATATGAGATGTAAAGAGAGTTTAGAAGAGATGATACGAGACATCAGTGGTATAGATTACTGCAGATGATTTGGCGTGCTTGGAGTGGAGATGGTGAAGAGGTTTGAAGCAAATGGCGCCTGTGTTTCGTAGAAAAGTTGGAGAAACAGGATTAAATATGAATGTGGAGAAAACAGAAATAATGGTAGCTAAGCAGGAAAGAGGAGGAGGAGTTTGATAGTGGAGGTAGACGGTAGAGAGTTTAAAAATGTGGATAGATATAAATATCTAGGAAGCACTAGGAAGAAAAGGGGGTGTGCAAAGGAAAATTACGAGTAGGATTGAGCAGTATGGAAGAACTGTAAGAGCAGTATACCCATCTGAAATGATAAATATACTGAAACAAAGAGGTGAAGAGAGCAATATACCAGGGAGTGTTGACGCCGATACTGTTGTTATTGGGGCGGAGACAATGGCGCATCGACAGGAGAGAGGAGAGTAGAACTCAGACAGCGGAGATGAAGTTGAGGACAGTTATTGGAAAGACGAGAAGAGACAGAGTGAAAAACGAGACAGTGAGGGAAAGCGTGGGTGTGAAACCAATAATGAATAAAGTGGGACACAGCAAGACTGAGAGTTGGAACACTTGGAGAGGATGCAGGGAGAGAGAGTTGCCAGCAGGAGGAGGAGGTGGAGACCGGAGGGTGACCGAGGGGAAGACCGCGAAAGAGGTGGAGAGACACAGTAGAGAATTCTTGAGGAGACATCCAGATGCCTGCAATATCATGACTGATGTGGATGGGATCGTGGATTGATAAGAACAAGATGGAAGAGGAGGTTGGCCCACTGACAGGCTCGTAAGCCTGAATGGGAGAGATGCAATGTAAGACTATACTATAATAATATATATATATATAAATATATATATATATAAATATATATACTATATATATATATATATATATATATATATAGTATATTATATATTATATATATAATTATATAACATGTCATGTCCATGTCATCAAACTAATATATATATAGTATAATATATATAGTATATATCATATATTATATATATATATATATATATATGATATATTATATATATATATATACTATATATATATAATATATATATATATAATATAGTATAAATATCATATATATATATATAATATATAATTATATATATATGATATATATATAATATAATATTATATATATATATATATATTATAATTTTTAATAACAGAACCTTCAAAGAGTAAACTATCCGCACGCCGCATGCCGCACCTCATCATCTTTTAAGATCCGCATCCGCATCGCATCCGCAAACAGTCAAGATTTTGACCATCTCGTCCATCACTAATATTATATAAATATATATATATTATAATATAATATATTAGTTTATATATATATATATATATCTATAAAATTTTAAATAATATATACTATATATAGTTAATATATATATACTATATATATTATATATATATATATATATATTTATTATATATATATATAGAATATTGATATATATATACTATATATATATTATAATAGTATATATATATTATAGTTATATATATATATATATATATATATATATATATATATATATATATATATTAAGGTAATA
Organism: Trachelipus rathkii; assembly: GCA_015478945.1. Classification (NCBI taxonomy): domain Eukaryota; kingdom Metazoa; phylum Arthropoda; class Malacostraca; order Isopoda; family Trachelipodidae; genus Trachelipus; species Trachelipus rathkii. The sequence goes on along the minus strand of JABUQX010007370.1, from coordinate 37,689 downwards.
AATATATATATAATTTTATATTTATTTAATATATATATATAATATATTTATAATATATATATATATATTATTATATTATATAATATTATATATATTACTATATATATATTATATATATACTATATTATATTATATATTATATACTATATAGTAACTATATATATATATATAACTTCAGCTCCCAGGAAG
>JABUQX010007370.1:25000-30000 GCA_015478945.1 Trachelipus rathkii | reverse complement strand
CTTTCTCCAAAATATCTTCTAACTTTCTATCTCTTTCGACTGTTCTGTCGTCTCTCCTCCTGTTGACATATAAACATCCTTGGCTTAACATGAACAAAAAATGTCCTTGGAAACTCACATCACAATGGGTTGCTAGGGCGGCCTCAAGGAACTGGAAGTTCTGTTTACAGACTGTGGAATTTCACTCCTTTCTCAGCTTGCTCCCGCTAACAAAGGTCTCCATCCGCCCATGTCATGGAGTCTGCTCTCATTATCTGGGGAGGGGGGCTTGGTTTCACGGCCGGCTTTTGGACAGGGTCGAGTAAAGGGCCAAAAGGCTTATACACTGTTCTGCACTTTCTAGCCATTCACTTTGACCTCTATCTTGCAAGGCGATGTTGTGCTGTTATCTCTATCTCATATGGTACGCAGCGGCAAGTGCTCGAGAAAACTTATCACTCGCGTACCCTCTAAGAGACGCCCTTCGAGCACAATAGGTGCTGTATATTCGCACGAGTATTGTGTTGACATTGCTAGTTCGCTGGGGTGCTTCCTTCTTTACCACCACCTCTGTTTTGTGAATTCTCTGTCCATCTTCTGTATTTGCTACTGAATTTAATCCCCTCACTTTAAGGCCTGCGTCGTGCTCATGGCGTAATTTGCGCTAGAGGTGAACTTTTGAGAGTATGACACACCCCTCCTCTCTGAATAGGGCTCTGCCTGTGAGTGGTGGTGATAACTGTAAAAAAAATCTTGAATGGACAGATATGTGGCAAATGAACTGAATCTCCTATTCCATCCATCCAAAACAATCATTTCAGATTATCCAAGAAAATCGTACTCTTTTCAACATTTACCTCGATGGATCATAATGTCGCAAAACATCACAAATATTCATTCTTTTCAAACTTAAATTCTAACCATTTAGACTTCTTAGTACTTCACACACAACAAAATCTACATAGCTCTCTACTACAACCGCTCATCAGAAATGGCAAATCCTTTCTAGCCCCCTCTCATTTCCTATTTTCCACAGCAAACACAAACACCAATTTTCACAGTCAGCATCCGCCCGACTCATTTTCACCGTTTTCCTTTCATCTTTTTCTTCAGTCACAGCGAGCAATCAAATTTGCCCTTTCTTCTATACATTCCATAACCTCTCTCTGGGTATGGAATCAAAGGTTTCCTGGACATTTTCATATACAGATACGAGTTCTACATTTTCGCCGAAGGATGAAGGGGGCTTCACTTCGACGATCACGACTCTCCGAGGCATCATTAGCAATTCCTGGCAAAAGATAAGGGGTAGTAGGCAGGCAACCCAACTACCACCGTCCCCTTAGTCTCCTTCTCAACGACACCGCAGACATACGTATGTGGCCAATTTTATTTCTCCCTAACACGTCAATGGAAAAGGGATGAGGGATGTCCTGTAAGATTTGTGTAAGAAAGAGGGGTGTGAATATGAAGTTGTGTATATTATTATGTTGTCTGGAGATGAGTGTGGGATATGAATCCGCATTAAACAGAAAGGGAGCCATTAGGCACTGGATGTCATATCATACCATCAAATATAAATAGATTCTATTATATATATAATATATATTATATAATTATTATATATATATATATATATTAGTATTATATATATAATATATATATATTATAATATTCATATAATATTATATATATATATAATATATATATAATAATTATTATTATTAGAAGATATATATATTATTCATTATTATAATTATTATTATTATATTATTGATTATTATTATTATATTATTTATTAATTATTAATAATTATTATTATTTATTATATTATTAATTATTATTAATTATTATATTATTATTATTATTATTATATTATAATATATTGATATCTATTATTATTATTATTATTATTATATTAATTATTATTGATTTTAATATATTCCAAATTCTAAATATTTGTTCCAGTTAATCGGAGCAAAATATGGCGAACTTTGCCGATGAACGATGACGATGAAGATGTAAAAAAAATTGCCGATTTTGCCCGATACGATGACGCATGACATTAATCGTCCATCACTAATATATATATTTATATATATTATATAATACCTTCAACCTATTACATTAGAGGGCATAAGGCTAATTTGAAGACGCGCAATTAATTTACTATTTGAAATTTGAATAAATAAAATAAAGTATAGACTTGAGCTGTAATTATTCACTCCTACTGATTCAACAAATAACAACAAAAAGGTAAATTATTAGGATTCGAAACATAGAGTAAACAGAACAACCACCAAACATTACAACTATAGAAACTGGTAAACTGACACTGAGGTCTCATTCTGTCTGAGCCTTCGCCGAAACGCTGACGTCATTTCCCGTCCACTGTTACCAGTCTAGAGATTGAAAAGAGGTTGGCTGTTTTCTAACGTTTGTAGGTGGCGCCTGGTAATTATGCTCCTAAACAAAAAATTGGAACGTGTGTGGTGTTCGCACTTATATAAAATTTTATGAATGTTTCTGCGAATACTTCCTACCGCAAATTAAACAAAATCCTTTCGCCAAGAAATCAAAATAGGTATAGCTCCGGAATATCGGGATCCAGAATACTAGATTTTTTCGGCAATGCACGGCCTCTTCTACTTAAAATTTTATATCGTGAATCGGACAACTGAGTCGGGATATATATAATATATATAGTATATATATATATATATGTATATATATATATATATATTATATATATAATATATATTATATAGTATTATATATATAATATTATATATATATAAATATATTATTATCCTATCTATCTATCTATATATAATATAGTATAATAGTATAAGTTATATATATATATATATATAATAATATATATATACCTAGTACTATATATATATATATAATATAATATATATATATATATATAATATATATATATATATTAATATATTATATATTATATCTATATAATATAATATATATATATAATATATATATATATATATATAATATATATATGATAGATATATAGGAAATTATATATATATATATATTATATTAGTATATAGTATAATATATTGTTTTCTCATATAAAAAAATTTTATGTTATATAATATATTATGATATATATATATATATTTTTAATATATATATATATTATATATATAATATATATACATATATATTTTAATAAATAAAATAATAACTAAGTAATAATAATGAATAATAATAATAAATAATAAATAATAACTAATTAGATAATAATAATAAATAATAATAACGAATAACAGCGTCTATAATTAATTAATAAAATTTATTAGATTTAAAAATGTTAAAGATTTAAGAAGTTATTTAAAACTTAGAATGGTACAAAGTTTCGAGACTCATATCAGAGTTCAGCCTTTCAGTGATAGATTAAAGACTCTTGCACGCAAAGGATAAGCTTTGGATATGAGCTCAGAATTTTGTTCATAACTCCAAGCTAAAATTAAATTTAAAACTAAATTTTTAAATTATGAAATTTTAAAACTATATACGTAAATATAGATAATATATATACTATATAGTATATTATATGATTTATATATATATAATATATATATATATATATATATATATATATAATTATATTATAATAGTATCGTCTATTGTTCTTTATGAAGACGTTCTAAAAACTAAATGTTAGGAGAGAGAGAGGAGAGAGAGGAGAGACGAGAGAGGAAGAGAAGAGAGAGAGAGGAGAGAGAGAGAGAGAGAGAAAAAGAGAAGAGAGAGAGAGAGAGAGAGAGAAGAGAGAGATGATCCCTTGCAAAAGTCCATACAATCTTCTATCTGCTAAGCATCAATTCTCGTTTAGATGTTTTCTGTGAAAGTTTGTTGATAAATTGCTCTAGCGGAATATTATTTTAATTTATCTTAATAACAATATATTGTTTCTTTAGCTATGGCTATTTAACTCAGTTAAACTTTATGATAAAGATTGATCTACTCGAATTAACTAAAATTAGTTGTGAACCGTAACAATGTAATTTTCCTTGTCACCCTTAGGATTTGCAAGAATGTCCGATTCCCCTTTAATCGATACTTGATAGACCGGAGTACTAAACCCAATATATATAATATATATATAATAGTTATTATATATATATTATTATATATATATATCATTACTGATATAATACTATATTACTATATATATATATAAATTGGCATTTCCAAACCAATTTTGAATCGCAGCTGTGAGAGTTTTAAAGCTCCAACAGCTGCTTGGCTGTCGGTCGCCACAGCGATTTTTACTCCCTCTGGATCTCAGCTACCTAGGTTTATCCGAAATCCTCACTTATGGCATGGACCCATCTGCTTGAAAGATGGTGGAGAGAATCCCCAGGGACCCTTATTGCGTTTTCAGTTGGTCCCCCCAGGCCAAGCCCAACCCACCCATTCCATATACCGATCCATCAGTGTACCCATGCAATGGTTTTCCTGGATCGAGTTCCGACCTCTATCTCCCATGTTAGGAGGTTTGTCAGAAGAGTTCGTGTACTTCTTTCCAAAGCTTTTTCTGTGCTCGGTCATTAGGATTCCGAGATTGGTAACTGGCCAATCTCTAACTCTGGAACATCTGTCAGTATGTCGACCGGTACTCGATTTAGTGTTTTGCTTAATTTACCCAAGGAAGAGCAGCCTGACTCGCACATGACAATGGCCTCACCTCTAATATGTTAGGTGAACAGAGAGAGGACGAGTTCTAACATGAAATCATGGAATTGCAAGTTAGCAATTGTGCATATGGCCCTCGTGAACGCTAGGCGTGCAACCCTTTATAATCTTTGCAATTTATTTTGTGCAGTCTCTTGCTCCACCTTTGGTCACCAAACGAGTGAAGCATAGGTGATTTTAGGTCTGACTACATTAGATACATCCAATTGGTCATTTTCTTGGGTGTTCAGACCCCATATGGTTTTGCCAACAGTTTTCCGGCATATCCATAGGGACATTGTTCCTTTATCCAC
>JABUQX010007370.1:7500-17500 GCA_015478945.1 Trachelipus rathkii | reverse complement strand
AGAAATACAATCATCAAATTTAGATATTTTTTTATTAAGTAGCCAAGAACGTCAATTGCGCATTTTGCATCATTTGGAAATTTCATGGATTCCATTATCGATATCTAATCAGTTAATCCTACGAAAAATTTGCATATATGGATGCATAGAATCGCTTCTCGTCCAAACATTCAGGCCTACAAAGTTTCATTATTGAATGCTCTACGATTAAAATTTTGTGGCAAAAACAGAAACCGCCAAAATTTACTGCCCCAGAAATTTCATTATCCTTACTCTCCTCTCTCTCTCTCTCTCTCTCTCTCTCTCTCTCTCTCTCTCTCTCTCCTCTCTCTCCTCTCTCTCTCTTCTCCTCTCTCTCTCTCTTCTCTCTCTCTCTCTCTCTATTATATAATATTATATATATATTATATATATATATATATAATATAATAATATATAATTTATTATATATATGAATATATATATATATAGTGATATATATATATATATATTATATATATATATATATATATATATAATATATATATATATATATATATATATATATACTATATATAGCTATAAGTTACTATATATATAGATATGCGCTACCGTGGCGTCAAACGGTTAGAGCGACGGCAGTCGCATGGCAAGGTCGCGGTTTAATCCTTAGTTCGGATCCTAGGTAGAAATATTACCTAGAGAAGTTTCCCCTCCTGAATAGGGCTGTATGCCCTTTAACTTGAAAGCTTTTAAAAACCAAAAATATATATATATATATATTATATATATATATATATATATATATAGTATATTAATATTATATATAGTATATATATATCTATAACTACTATATTATAATATATATATAATATATAACTATATATATTATAAGGTACTATATCACTATAATTGACAACATATTTCTCTTTTAATAAGATTATAAAAGCCTGTCAACATAGTTAATAATTTGATCTCTGGTTTATCGAGCTCAAAGGGTTGATCTTAGAATTGACAAAGACATAATTATTTGAACTCACTGTCTCAAATAAAATATATTACCTTCTTATTAGAATTTTCTATTCTGATATGTATGTTTTTCCTTCTTCTGATGGCTTTTATTTATGCTAAGACAAAAATTTCTATTAAGAAATAACTATTGGTTTTCCTGTTATTAAGGCAGATTTGTTTTGAAATTTTTCGAGTCAAAGAATATTGATTTTAAAGTTCTCAAAATGTGGAAAGAATCACAATTTTTTTCGAAGGCATGAGTCCTTTCAAGGAGGGGACAGACAATAGAGATGGAAAGACCACCAAAAACCCCGTCTTAACGCATATAATAATAATAATTAATAATAACTTAATAATAAATGCATAATAATAATAAATAATAATAATAATAATAAATACAATAATAATTAATAATTAAGTAATAAATAGTAACTAACAAATAATAATAAACAAATTATAATATTAATTTAAAAATAAGTTAATATAATTAATATAATAAAATAATAATAATAATAATAATCAATAATAATAATATATTATAACTAATAATTAATAATAATGAATATAATAATAATAATAATAATTAATAATTAATAATAAATGAATTAATAATAATAATAATAATAATAATAGATTAATAATAATAATAATAATAGATAAACCAAAACTAGAGTCATTCTATACTTCTTCTTTGAATCTAATTCGAAGAAACATTTATTAGACCGAACCTATAACTTAGGTATTCAGAATAGTCCTATTCATCATTTCTGCCCAAAAATCCTCCCTACTGTGAAATACTTAGATAATTAGGAATGATTACTATTGTTTTAATTACAAAAATCTCAGATATAAGAATAAGTTTGTTTGGGCTAATCATTATATAATGATAGAGATTTCAGAAGACAGAAGACAATCTTTCCTTGAAAACAAACCTAAGAAATATTATACAGTAATATTTCATTCTGATCTGGGTTGTTGTGCATTTTTCTTCTAGCATAATACTACATTCCGTACCAAGAAATGGAGATATCAGTGGGGTAGTTATCAATATATACACTATATCTATATATAATATTATATATTATATAATATAAGTAATATATATATATATAATATATATAAATAAAAATTATATATATACATTATATATATATACATATATATATATTATATATTGATATATATAATAATATATATATAGTATTAATATTACTATAGTAATATATATATATATAATATATATAATATATATACTATATATATATATATATTATATATATATACTATATATATATATACCCTATATATTAATATTATATATATACTATACATATATATTACTATATTATATATAATAATATATATATATATATATATATACTATTATATATATATATATATAATATAATATAGTATATATTTATTATTATACTATATATATATATATATATTATATATATATATATATATATACTATACATATATTATTTATATAATATATATACATATATATAGTATATATTATATATATATATATATATATATATATAAATATATATATACATATATATATATATATATATATAATATATATTACTATATATATATATATATGATACTATGTATAATATATATATATATATGTATAATATATATAGTAATAAATATATATATAGTATATATATATATATATATTATATATATATATATATATATATATATATATTTAATTATATATATGTCGCCTTGACGGGGCTCGTTTCTTTTTGAAAGTCTGTTCGTTGAACCCTAATCTTTTTGGGTTAGAGGATGGCTCAGTCGAGAGCGTCCGAGGTACTCGTCGGTCTCAGTTTCGCAAACATGCGTTGTGTTCTTCGACCCCAGAGGAGGCAATTTTCTACCTTCCACAGATCTTTATTTACTATACAAATTTAAGATGCGGTCTATATTGCAGTATTTACATTTATAAAATTCCTACAGAAGGAAAGACAGGGTGAAAACCTGTTGATATCGCCTTGAAAGGGGCTCGGTCGTTTGAAAGCTATTCTTGAATCTAACTTTTTTGGGTTATGAGCAGGCTCAGTCCGGTAGAGCGTCGAGCATGTGGTCTATGCGCAACATCGTTTGGTTCGGACCACGGAGGAGGAAAATTTACTTCACCTTCCCACAATAGTTTCTTTATTTACTATACAAATTTAAGCTGCGGTCTATGGTGCAGTATTTCATAAAAGTTAATATATATATATATATAAATTATATATATATATATATATTATATTATATATATATAATATATTATATATATATATATATATATATATATATATATATTAATAGAGTTATATATATGTATGTAAACTAAAAATTGAAGAGTGTAATCAATTTTTAGATTGTGAGAATGTTAAAAATGAGTTTATATATTGGAATTAACTCATGATTAAAGAGAAAAATTATTATGCTAATAATGTTGATTACCTACTTGATAAAAATATTTTTTTTTTAGAAAAGGAGGTTGCTTTCTGCAATAAGGTATAACTGCGGCTATGATAAACATTTAATTCAGATAAGACATTGGCATGAAAATCTATTTAAAATTCTACACACTGTAAGTGAAAAGTTTTCTGTAGTCACTAAAAATGTCAGAAAATGTACTCCAGAATGGAATGAAAAATTAAGTGATCTTTATAATGTAGCAAATTGGCATTTTAGAGATTGACAAAAGAAAGAAAGAAAAAGCCAGGGTACAAAATTTGACAAAATGTGTAAATCACGAGCGAAGTTTAAAAATGTAGATTGAGGGAAAATGAGATAATGAATGAAAAATTTGCCCAAAGTTTTAATAGTAAAAATAAAAAAAAAATTTTTTTAATATGGTTAGTAATTAAGTGTTACTAAAAAAGAGACGTAATAAAGATAGGTGAAGAAAATAATCATGGAAATATAACGGAATTATTCTCGAATAAATTTTTGAAAGTGTTCATCTTTTCTTGTCAATCTCACACTAAGAATGCTTTTAAAAAAGCTCATTGGACAGAAGTTTATGAATTATTCACTGCTATGGAAATTGATGAAATAATTAATAAAATGAATCCAACTTTAGGTCCAGATGGGATTCACTTATATCATTTGAAATTTGGGACGGAAAAATTGTATAAAATTATAGCGAAATTCATGAATGTATGTATGATGTACAACTATATTCCATCTGACGTTCGATAACCCCGATTATAAAAGATAAATACGGAAATTGCTGTGATTCCAATATAAATAGACCGGTGATAAGGTCGTCTGTCTTTCTAAGGCCGTTTGAATATGGAATTCTGAATAGGATTAAAGATTATGTCATTCTGGATGATAGGCAACATGGATTTAGAAGCAATTACTCAACAGAGACCGCGATCTTTGTTTTGAAGGAAACTATTGCAGAATACATCGAGGGAGGTTCAACTATGTATGCGGCATTAATTGACCTTTCGAATGCATTTGACAGTGTCAATCATGATATTTTATTTAAAAAACTGGATAATTTAAAAATTCCTGATATAATGTATAATATTTTAGTGCATATTTACAACAATCAGTTTGCTCATGTTAAGTTTTAAAATATGTATCAAATAAATGGAAGATAAAAAATGGTGTTAAACAAGGAGGAATTCTGTAACTTCTATTCTTTTGTATTTATATAGATAAACTTATAAAAGAATTGATAAACTGTAAAATATTGGTGCTATATTAGGTATGAGCATGTCTAATGTTATTATGTACGCAGATGATCTGGTTTTGTTGGCTCCCTCAATAGAAGGACTACAAAAGCTCTTAGATATAACAGAAAATGCAATTAAGAGATTATGCTTGAAATTAAATGTAGATAAAAGTACAGCAATTGTGTTTTGTAATAGATCTACTAAAAATAAGGATGAATTAATTAAAATAAGGATTTCTCAGGGTCTTCTAAAATGTTCTGTGAAAACTAAATATATTGGTTGTATTTTAAATATAAATCTAAAAGAAAAATCTGATGTTAAACGAGTTAGGGATAAATTTTTATGAAAACTTAATGTTATTTTAAAAGATTTGGTTCCGTAAGATTGGATATTGTTCTCTTCTTGTTGAAATAATTCTCTATGCCATATGGAGCTATTTTATGGACGAATAAATATAATATTAGTCAGGTTTACAGAGAGTTTGAAGTTAGTTTTCACAATGCTATAAAAAAGTTTGTGGAATTTCGAATAGGATTAGTAATCATTTAATTTGTAATTTATTGGAATGGTTCATGTTCAATCATTATTTGAAATCATTTAAACATGCATTGCATTTAGATTATTTAGTAAGGAATGTAAACTTTTGTAACTTTTGTATATAAAAATGTAATATTGAAAAAGGGTATTTTGGTTAAGGATATTGAAAAAAAATATTTGTAACTAAATTATGGCAGCTATTAACTTATTTTGATAATTATTGGATTGCTTTCAAAGCGAGGAATTAAAATTGTGGCACTTAATAGAGAGGAGCCCTAGGTAACTTGGGGGATATGATGTTTAATTTACTGCAATATTAATTGAATATTATGTAATATATTTATTTTAAATGGTAATATATATTTTAATGTGTTTAGGTATGCGAAATAAAGAATTAAATACTTTAAGACGATCTTCATATTGGACTTTTGAATGTTTGGAAGTTATCATACTTTTAGGATGGACAGACAACATCGTTTTAGACCAACGTATTTAACGAGGAACGACTTTTCGTTTAAAGGAGACAATTGCAAGATAAGGTTAACAAAGGATCTTTATGTTATTGCCGCTTTTTGGATCTATCAAAACCATTGATAAAGTAAACCATTGGCATATTATTTACAAATTTTAGTAGAAAATATATTATTCGAATACTGGTATAATATTTGGCAGTTTATTAACTGTAATTAGTACGCACGTGTAAAATTTAGACTAGTGTATCAAATGAATGGAGTATTTAAGAAATGGTGTGGAGACAGAGTTTTAAATTTTGTTCACCGTTATTGCTTAATATTTACATTAATAATCTTATATAAAGCAGATTATGAAAAGCAGAATAGGTTGCTAGAGCAGAATGTTTGTCTATTATGTCATTGCTTATGGAGGATGATTTAATCTTGTAGCTTCCCTCGGTGTATGCGTCCTTTCAAAAGCTATCTAGATATTGCAAGAAACTATTCTTGGATTCTGTTTCTAGTATTAAATGTAATTAAAGTAGAGATTAATTTTTGTAATTAGAACTAAAAACTAACAAAAATAATGGAAGACATGGTAAATTTAAAAGTTCATGAATTGTTTTAACAAATTTGATGAAGATTAAATATTTTGATTTTATTTTAAATGGAAAAAGAGAAAATGTCATACAGAATATAAAGAGCTTAGAGAACAAATTCTTTGGGAATAATTAACGTTTTTTTTTGACGGATTTGATTGATTCGACATATATCAGACATATTTTTTTTATATAGTAACAGTCATATTTCAATGCCTTAATATGAACTAAACCTTTGGAACTAATAGGTTGAATACTAGTCAAACATAAAAACAGTTTGAAGTGTGTTATTTTCATAATGCATTGAAAGTTAATATGTTAAGGTTCTTCCAATTAGAATTAGGCAAAACCCGAGTAGGTAATTACTCGAATATGTGGTCGTTTAACCATTACTTAAACTATCATTACTTCAAACTTGCCATTAGTCTTAGGCTTATTGTCAAATCATGCTATTTTCGCAATAAGAAAAAAAATAATTAACACTTTATTCTTTTTAGAGTTTCCCTTAAAAAATGGTGCTTAGCAAAATGAATATAGAGATTATTTGTATTTTTAACTCATTTAAATTATTTCTTTACTGTTTTCTATTAATTTTACTTATTAATGTTACTATGCTTAAGAAATGAAGAACTAAAGTACTTAGAGACGCTAAGACTAAACTAATCTATCTATCTATTATATCTATCTATCTATCTATCTATCTATCTGTCTATCTTATCATCTATCTATCTATCTATCTATCTATTATCTTATCTATCTATCTCATCATACGTAAAATTATAGGCGCGCCCAGCTCTGCTATCTATCTATCTATCTCTGCCTCTTGCCTCTGCCTCTGCCTCTGCCTCTGCCTCTGCCTCTGCCTCTGCCCTCTGCCATCTGGCCTCCTGCCTCTTGCCTTCTGCAATTTTGCCTCTTGCCTCTGACCTTGTCAGCTCTGTCAGTTTCTCTCTCTCCTCTCTTCTCTCTCTCTCCTCTCTCTCTCTTCTCGTCTCTCTCTCTCTCTCTCCCTCTATATATATATATATACTTATATTATATATATATATATATCATTTTAATCCTATATATATATAGTATATATATATTATATTAATTATATGTATATATATATATATAGTATATATATATTATATAATATATATTATTAGGTCAGCGTTTAGATTGTCCGTCCATATGTTATCTTAAAACTACTTTAATACTACAGTAAAACGGGAATACATTTTTGGCAATCGCGTAAAGAGATCAGAGTTAGTCCTGGAAAACTTCTTAAAAAAAATAAAAAAAAAAAAAGCATTTTTAAAAAAGAATTAATAAAATGTAGAAGAGTTAATTATTAAACTATCTTTACATTAACGTCACAACGCCTTAAAACGTTGGGGCCCCCCCTTTATTTAAAATAGATGGGTGGTGCGGTTTAAAATAAAGATAACTCCAAGCGGTTATATACCGCCCCGGATAGGCAGGAGTCGGTCTCTTGGCCTTCCGGGGAACTACGCGGTTAGGATTATTTCCCCCCCCTCCGGGGAGGATCTCCGGAACCCCTGGTTTTGGGTGTCGCGGGGGTTCTCCGCCCCTCCCCTACTGGGTATGGAAAACATCCCCTCCCTAATGTTCCCCGTCGGCTCGAAATTATATATTATTATGTATTATATTATATATATATAATAAACTACTATACTATATATACCTTATATAATATATATTATATATATATATACTCATAATATATATATATATACTATCATCACTTATATTATATATATATAATATATATATCATATATATATATATATATACTATTATATATATGATACCGTAGTATATAGCATATACAATATGTATATACTACTATACCTATACTATACACGTATATATATACTATATATATATTATATATATATATTATATATATATATTATATATATATATAAGTATTTATAATTTAATTTTGTGCAAGAGAAAGAGATTTTGCTATTAAAACCCCGTTACAGACCCCGTTACAAATTTATGACCCCGTTATAATGAACTGTTTTTAGATTGCCGATTTTTTGATAGAATTTATCATTTTACACGAACATATTAATTGTTATTTATTACTCATTTATTACATTAATTATACGTTTCAGGGCTAACGTTTTACGCTGATTCCGAAAATTTATTCCTTTTTACTGTAGTATTAATAGTTTTTAAGATACATATGACGGACAATCTAAACGCTGGCCATATATATATATATATATATATATATATTATAATATATGAGATATACTTATTTTAATATATATATAATATAATTATATATATATATATATATATGATATATATATAAAATATTTAATATAATATATATATATATACTATATATATATATAATATATATAATATAACTATATATATACTATATATTATATAATATATTAATATAATATATAATATATATATATATATTAATATATATATATATATGTATATATAATATATATATATGTATATATTAGTATATGTTATATATATATACTATATATATACTATATATTATATATATATATATTATAATATTATATATATATATACTAATATTATATATATTATATATAATATAATATATATATATATATTATATATAATATATATATATATATATATATATATATATATATTATTTTACTTCGAGTAGAATATATAATGTATATTTTTAATTTAAGTAATTCATCTTTCAAAGATTTGTAAGTTTGTAAGTAAATAGTCGTTATTGCTATTTGATAGGCTTGTTGCTATATAAACAAGCTTCATTTTTATTTAACTTGAGCATATATTTAAGAGATCAAAATATAAAATTTAAAAAGCAAAAAAAAAAAAAAAAAAAAAAAAAATTCTGTTTTTGGTATCATTGATTTTAAACTTCTTTGTTTCTGTCTCGATTTTCTCAAACGTGTCTTAATTTTTAGTTTCGATCTTCTTTGATTTCATCATCGATCTACATATAAAATCTTCTTTGATTTCAGTATCAATTTTCTTCTGTAACAGCATCGAATCTTCTTATATATCCTTCGATTTCAGTTTCAATTTTGCTAAACTAACTCTATCCATTCAAATGCCGATAATTCGTACCTCTATACTTTAACTCATTTCAAATCTGCTCCTTCCTTTGCTTCTAGAATTACCTTTCGTCTTAATCTTTCTGATTCCATTCTCGCTAATCTAGATAGAATTTCCCGGTGGGGCCGTTAAAACCTAGTGAAATTCAATTCTTTAAAAATCCAGCTTCTACAAATCTCCTTCTCTAACAAATCTTTTTAACTTTCTCAAATCTTTCGATGGTTTTCTCGTCTTTTGTGTTGATGTTGAGAGTATAATCATTTTTGGCCTTAACACAAACAAAAAAAGTTCTTGAAAAACTCACATACAAAGTTTTGCTGGGGTGGCCTCAAAGAAGCTGGAAATTTTGGTAGACTGGACACTCTTTTTCCTCTTTTCAGTTACTAGAACAATAGAAGGGGCTCATCCGCCCTTGTATGGAACACTGCTCTCAAATCTGTAGGGGTACTGGTTAGACCCGGTTTCTGGATAGGGTATAGTCAAGCACCAAAATGCTTACAACTGTCCTGTATTTTAAAGCTTAAAAACTGGTCTGTATTTTCAAATTCACTTGACTCTTTGTCATTACGACGAGATGTTGGGACATTTGTCTTTTTTCTTTTCCTTTTTTCTTTTC
>JABUQX010007369.1:10000-12500 GCA_015478945.1 Trachelipus rathkii | reverse complement strand
CCAGACAATCCCATAATCAAACACATCAACACTCAGTTAACAAAAAGAACGCTCTCCTCCTATCCACATAACCCCGGGCTCCAAACACGTCACCCACTGACAAATGACTACACAAAACATCTGTCCCTCTCTGACAAATGACTACACGAAGCATCTGTTACTAAACTCTCGGACTTAACGGACATCAGGTGCAACTTCGAGACACTTGCTTTAACGGATTTCTGAGCCAGGCCCGCTGTGATGGCACAATATCTTGGGATCGCCCGCTTCTCGTAGGAGGGGAACGGTGGGCTACCAAATAAGTATATATATATATATATATATATATATTATATATATTATAGATATATATATATATATATTATATTATATATATATATTATATATATATATATAATATATATATATATACATTATATTAATATAATATATATATATATATATATATATATATATATATATATATATAATATATATATATAATACATATATATATATATATATATATATATATATATATATATATATATATATATATATATTTTTTATATGTGTGTCTATATATATAAAAAATATATGTATATATGTATCTTATATATATATATATATATAATATATAGTACAGCCTTTGTCTTTAATTGTTTTATTGAACAATGACAAGAAACTTTACATAATATGAAATTGCTAAAAAATATTACATATCAAAAACTGCATCAAATATATTCAACAATTTTTTTCTCGGAACATTGACAGTTAATTAACTGTCTTATTATTTATGGTATTTATATTTTTCATAATCATCTTTTTTAAGCTAAGAATACGATATTCGAAATCGAGTATTTTTAATTGAATTAATTCCATCTTCATTTACCATGCAAAACAATAACATAGGAATCAATTATTACATTAAAAATTAATGTTGCACCTTTTAAAGCTTCAATTTGACAACTCCTTTTATATTTATTAGAAAGCTAAATTGCTTGAAGTAAATTAAAATGAAAAGAAAAGAATAATCATTGATTTTTCGGATGTGCGAGTAATAAATTAATAATTTTTATTTTTAATAATTCAGTTAAATTTTTAGTAGTGAAGTAAGGCAGTAACAATGTGTCATTTATACTTAAAATTAAACCTTCTAATTGCAAGTCTTCTGGGATTTATAAGATATATACCGATTCAAAAGTTCAAAAGGCTAAGTTTTTTTAAAATTGTATTATAACACGTTTTTTTTGGTGACAATTTTCGTCGTTTTTCCTTATTTATCTTTCCTATATCATCAATTAATTTTGCTAAATACTTTGAAACGGGTTCCTTTAACGAAAATATACCTAAACTTTTGATTTTTATTTGTGACGTTGTAATTCAACTATATAGAACTACATATATTATATTACTTCTAGCTCTAAGGCTTACTTTTCATTCGAATTATAATATTCTTAAGAAGTTATACAATTTCCAAAAGATGAAGTCCAAAACTGACAAAAAGGATTACGGAATATTTATCTTTAATTTATGTCTTAAATCCTATTTTATTATGTGTTACGCAAAAAGAAAATTAATTCTGATATTGCTCTTAATCTATGAAAACATTGTTAAATTTTTCAATTTCTTTTTCATTCAGCTCAATATAATTTAATTAATAGACCATTATTTTTGTCTTATTCTGCTATATTCCACTCCGTTCGAAATCTTGAAAAGAAAGTTTTAAAGTCTAAATATGCTGAGAATTACAATAAAAATCTCTTATGGGATTCGATAAGAAAGAAAGGAATCCGTTTAAAAGAGATTATTGAAAAGATTTACGGTCGAATGCAATTAGCCATTTGTGTTCTTTTCATTTATCATTTTATTTTTATTTTTTCTTTCTGTAACAAAATTCGTGACAGAATCCAATGGAGAATTTAATGAAATGTTTAAGAATTCACTCGATTTTTTATATCTTTTTCTTTATATCATTTTACTAGACATTCCACAAAAAAAGGTCTGTAGATAATTTATTTAATTTTATTATTATTATTATTATTATTATTATTATTATTATTATTATTATTATTATTATTATTATTATTATTATTATTATTATTATTATTATTATTATTATTATTATTATTATTATTATTATTATTATTATTATTATTATTATTATTATTTTTTATTAGTATTTTACAAAATTCTCAAACTGCTTAGCTTGTCTTGATTTAAAAAATTTATGATAAGAACTAACTAATACATTATTGTTATTATTATTATTATTATTATTATTATTATTATTATTATTATTATTATTATTATTATTATTTATTATTATTAGTATATTAATTATTATTATTATTATTACTTTTGTTATCAATTTTTATTATTATTATTTACTATCTCTTATAATTCTTATTAATTATATTATTTATTATTATTATTATTATTAATATTATTATTATTATTATTATTATTATTATTTTTTATTAGTATTTTACAAAATTCTCAAACTGCTTAGCTTGTCTTG
>JABUQX010007369.1:0-5000 GCA_015478945.1 Trachelipus rathkii | reverse complement strand
TGTTAACAAAGCTTTATTAATATTATTATTATTATTATTATTATTATTATTATTATTATTATTATTATTATTATTATTATTATTATTATTATTATTATTATTATTATTATTATTATTATTATTATTATTATTATTATTATTATTATTATTATTATTATTATTATTAATATTTTTAAAGCAAATTGCGAAAGGATACTGCGTATTACTTTATATATATATATATATTTTATATATATAAATGGTTTTATATATATATAAATAAGTATTTTATTGAATAAATGCATTTTTGTTAGAGGTGTGGAAGCTCATAATCTTCGATTTTCGTTAATTTCTTTATTCTGATTGGAATGAAAGATTGTTATTTCTTGAGAAGTAGTATGATATTACAAGGAATACCAATCACGCCTTCCCTTCAGATGTCTTGTATATATTTGTTTTACTAAATTAATTAATAAATATATACATCATTTTACTTGCTGTTTTTAAGGATTGTGATTCGTTAAGAGGCGTAATCTAAATTACTTAAATTCATATAAATAGTAAAAATAAGAATAATTTTGATCTTTCCGCTTTTCATTGTTGTTAACTAAAGTTGTATATAGTTGGTACCTACAAATGCCTCGTATGTCTCGATCAATTTTTATTATATGTTAGATTGTGTATTTTCGTAACCAAGAAGTGCTATGTTATGTGTTTTATTACAAAAGTAAATGTAATATGTGTTTTAAATTTAATGTGGTGATATAATATCGATGTGTAAAATATTGCCGTTTTGTTTATTGTAAAGATTAAGGTGATTAAGTTTGTGTTCTTAAAGCTATTGTGAGTAGATTGTATTTTATATGCATTGGTATATCAAAACGTCGTCTGCAGTTATGCATTTGTAAAGAGTATTGCATTTGAATTGTTGCTAGATGTTACTGGCAGGTAAGCTTGTATTTATGGTAATTTATTTTCTGAAGTTCCGCAATTAATATATTTTGGTGATAAATATAAAACATTTGTAAGTTTAATATTTATTTATTAACATATGGTTAACGGTTGTAATCACAATTTATGTTTGCAACAAAAGAATTATTTAATCACTAGTAGGCAACTCTTTTGCATTAGAGAAACAGTTATAGTAAATAGTCAGCTGATCCTTTATTATTTGGTCACACTGACGAATCGATGTTTTTTTGTAAATTTCAAATTTGATTAATTTTCAAGTAAAGATTTAAGATTACCTATCAAATCAATCAGTCTATATATTTTTGTTAATATATTTTATTTATTTATACACATTTTTGAACATAAATATTTATATATTTTATATACCTATTTATGGGCGAGGATCTGTATAAATTTAATGTTAGAGTATTTTGTTATTGTTTAACAGTTGTTTGCATATATACATTGATGCACATATAAATGTACATATTGCATGTACATATATATGGTCGTTGATCTATATTGCAAGGGATATATTTAAAGCATAAAATATAATTGATATTTGGTACTGAAGTTCTATCCATTCGGTGCGCATGTACGTGGATATCTGCGGACATCTAATTGCATGTACATGGATGTATAAAACTTAGTTTTGTATAAAAGCAGTACGTATTCATTTTTTTTTTATTAAAGTATTTTTAAATTTATTCCAGTAGTTTTCTTGAGTGTTTCCAAAAGGTAGTTTACTTTCTTATTTATTCAAATATTCAGATAGCTATTATTTTAGGTCTCAAAGACATTGATTTCATGATCAAAACGTTGATCATAAAATAGGTAAATTCATTGATAACGAGTATTATTGACTGGACGGTTTTCATATAAAGCAACGAACCCGTTCAAACCGTTGTTTCACTTGAAGGATCTTCAGGGAGATACGTTGGTGAGTTTTGAGTATAAAATTGCATTGTAGTATTGCACAGGCCGGTAACTCATTCAACAGGAGGTCTGGATACTGATACGATATAGGTTTGAGAATCTTGGAAAGTGTTAGTTGGTTGTATTGTCACGGGGGCCTGGCCAAGGAATTGTTTATTTGCTGGAAGAGTTAGTTTTTACATTACAATTATTTTCTATCTGAACCACCCCATTACATTAATTGGGCGTTCCTGTCTCGGGATTTTATTTTATAACCCCCCAGTCATTATTTCGTTATCACTGAATTGCTTGTTGTGAATTCATTTTGCCATTTTGCTGAATATTTGAGCACAGGGTTATTCATTTGTAATTGTTTTTGCTAAAACCTGTGCTAGAGTTATTGTTTAAGTGTTGTCACCAATATTGACATTTGGGATATATGTTGATATTGAGTTTTTAACTGTCAATATAGTCTATTGTACTATTTATTTTATTGAAGTTGCATGTATATGATTTTGTGCGTATTGGTGAAATAGTATTTTGCTATTGCAACAATACCCATTGTCTTGGAAACAATTAAACACTGGAATAATTTTAATATTTTATATTTTTATGCTTTTATAAGTATATAAATATTTACAATATATGATAATAATATATAGTATTAACTTCAAAGAGAAACACTTTTTCATTTGCTGCCTCGAGCTTCAAAATATATTTTCTGAGTCTTATTATATTCACCTTAGTAACTTATTTATTTCTCATTGATTATATATAATATATATACTATATATATTAATAAATATTAATATGTAATATCTATTAATATAATATATATATATAATATATATATATAATATTATATAGACTATATATATATATATTTATTAATAATAAGTTTAGATAGGAAGCAAAATTTACAAAGTTGAGTGAAGCGAAAATAGTAATTTCGGAATTCCTGATTTTACTCACTTTGGGTTTAGGACCGAAAATACTATTTTCCCACAAGATTTTGGGCAAATTACTACGAATTGTTTAAACCTTATATATATATATATATATATATATATATATATATATATATATATATATATATATATATATATATATATATATATATATATATATATATATATATATATTTTTTTATGTGTTATATATATATATGATATATGTATATAATATATATATATATATATATATATATATATATATATATATATATATATATATATATATATATTTTATTTTTGTGGTAAAAAAATTTTTTTTTTTGTGTGTATCAGTGGGAGCAAAATTTCGAAATTTTGGTAGAAAACGTGATTGCGATTCGTGCGTTAAGAAGTGACTTTGTTGACGAACGATATATTTTATAATTTGTTTTGAGTACAACGATTATAACAATGGCTACTTCTAATGCTGAATTTGTGGAGATGTGCAAATCAATGGGTTTATCGGGTAAGGAACTCGCTGCTGCATTAAAAGATAGGATGGCGCAAGAAACTGTGCGCGAGCAACAAAAGATAGCTGCTGATTTGGAGGAAAAGAAGATAGCTGCTGCTTTAGAGGAGAAAAAGTTAGCGCTTGAAGCTGAAAGGGAGAAAGCTAAGCTTGAAGATGAAAGAGAAAAAGCTAAGCTTGAGGCTGAAGCGGGAGTAGAGAAAGCTAAGATCGAAGCTGAAGCTCAAAGAGTTAAGTTGGAGGCAGAAAAAGATGCAAGAGAAGCAGAGGAGAGAATGTTGCAAATGAAGCTAGATGCTGACGATAGACAGCGTCAACATGACGCAACAGTAGCTTCACAAAGCACTCAAAGCAGCCACAGCACTTCCTACGCCAGTAAATACCCGAAATTGAAGCTTCCATTCTTTGATGAGAAACGAAATGATATAGAGGAGTACTTGTTAATGTTCGAAAAACAAGCGGAGGCAAATGACATCCCTAAGGAAAAGCGAGCGTTTGTTTTAGGGTCATTCCTTACAAGTAAGGCGGTTAATGTGTTCAATAATTTGCCTGTTGAAGAGCTAAAGAATTATGAAAGTCTAAAAAGAGCTTTGTTAGTGAGGTACGGTCTCACTGAAAGTGGGTACGGCGCCAAGTACAAGAATATGAGTCCTACGGAGGATGATAACCCTAGGGTGTACTTACAAAAAATAATTGAAGCTCTGAAGAAGTGGATTACCGCAGCGAACGTAACGATGACACCAGATGATCTCATTGAGTTTTTCTCAGTTGACAAGTATTTAAATACTGTCCCGAAAGAACTCGCTACTTACCTGAGGGAAACAAAGAAGAAGATACCGGAGGAGATTATAGTTAGTTCAGAGGGATATATGGAAGCTCATCATTTAAAGTTCGTAACAAACAGTCACGCACGGAATCACAATCACGCGGATAAAAGCCATCATAACAATAATAATAATTTTAGATCGAGAGGCAGTGGTTACTCTACGAATAGTAATCATAAAAGTAGTGACCAACATACATCAAGGGCAACAAACAATGAAAGTAAGATCAGTAGCGGAAGCGGCGACAGACAGAGTCATCGTCGCAGTAGCAGTGAGCCCAGGGCGGTGATCACGTGCTACAAGTGTCAAAGGAGAGGGCATCTCGCTAGAGACTGTAGAGCCCCTCCATATTTCAACAATAGTGGTAGAGGACAAAGTAGTTCAGGCAAACAGAAGGAAGAAGTAAAGAGCACGGGAGCATCCGGAGTCTCTGAAAGCGGCAATAAAGTCCTGAATGGTTCAGGTGAAGAGCCGAATCTCCTGAATGAAGTAGAGAAGGTGGAAAATGACAAGTTGTCACACCTACCTGTAACTTATGGGACGGTGAATGGCTATCAAGTCAAAACTCTCCGAGATACTGGTTGTAATGTAGTAGTTGTGCGAGAGAAATTCGTACCTAAGAGGTGTTATGTTGGAGACAACATGAAGATAAGATTGCTGGACGGTACGGTGATAGAAGCTCCTCTCGCGAACATAGATGTGGATACCCCTTACTACGTGGGTAGGACGACCGCAGCAGTGCTGCCGGAAGGTCGTCTTTGATTTAGTCATTGGGAATGTCAAAGGTGCATTACCCCTGAGTCAGCCTAACCTCGCATGGGAGTCGACTGTGTGTCGAGGTCCTCGTAATGTAGAGGACGAGCATAACCA
>JABUQX010007368.1:0-31230 GCA_015478945.1 Trachelipus rathkii | reverse complement strand
AAATGTACAACATTCCCGTCTTTGACGAAGGACTTCGGCAACTCACGACCCTCATAGCGGTGGCACAACGCACCCACTCCAGCTCACTGCGCCACCGAGTCACTCTCTATATATTCATATATCAATATATATCATATATATAAATATATATATAATATATATATTTATATTATATCATATATCATATATATATATATTTATATATATATATATATATATATATTATATATATTATATATAATATAATCATATATCATATCATATATAATTTCATCATACATATATAATATATATATATAGTTATATATATATAATAACTCAATATATAATATATATCATATATTATTCATATTATAATATATATTATCATATTTATATAAATATTATATATATATAATATATACTGAAGCGAAATGATAGTTGTTTATAATATATCATAGTATATTATATCATCATCATATTGTATTATATTATATATCATATTAGTATTTTTATACTATTAATATATTCATATTATATATATATATATATATATATTAATATTATTATATTATTATATCATATTAAATATTATATATATAATATATCATTATATATATATTAATATATTGATTATAATCAATACATTTAATTTAATATATTATTATATATATATATACTTATATATAATATATATATCACATAATATAACTTCATCAAGAATCTTAACCATCGTTGTGAATGAATTTTCTCAGTTTCCCTTTGCTTTTACTCAAGTGTTGCATTCAAAATATTTTCTCATTGTTGACTCTGTGCTGCAGCATTTCGTATCCACAGTTGCACATGTAACACAGCATGTACTGTCAATTGTGCGATTCTCTCCAACCATTTATAATCCGTAACATATTGTTTTCAGACGCTCTTATCATGTCGATAAAGTTCTTTCTTCACTGTGCTGGTGGTATATACAGGCAATACTGCTTAGATATTTCAGGAGACAGTACAATGTTAGCGAAACCTCTCGTCGTTGTCACACTTAGCCACAGCCGCATCGCCAGATTTTTGGTTTTCATTTCCTACACAGCCGGATTTCACGCGGCCAGAGGGACCACACTCTCCTTTTCAGTGTATCCTCGTTGAGGTTTCTGGACAGGTGAGTCTTGTGATCAACAAGAGCATGCAAATTTTATATATGCTTATCAAGGACATATGCACTTCTGGTACAAATACTGAAGTGACACATGAGAGTGGCATCAGTGAAAGGTATCAGTGTAAATGGAGGCAAGAGAAGTTGATCACAGTTCAACGGAAGAAACCATGAATCTATGCAATACACGGAATAAAACACGAGCATGCGGTAATTTGATTGGCATCTGATGTAGCACGGAGTTACAAACGATGTTTCGGCAACTTTTCGTAGTTCTTGGAATTGTTATCACATACCAAGCTGTTCTGACAATACGGTGTTAGTTTGTGTAAATATGGTTTTAATCGCTGTCTGCATTTTGTCTATCTTCTTTCGCAGAAGTTGAATCACATATCAATTTCGTCTAAAGTTTATGCCTGACTAATGTCCAAATGGACGAGCTCTGTAATTGTTCTGACAAGGTGTAGTATTCCAGAACAGTTCACTTCAACAATGCTATAATTTTCATTATCAACATTCCAAATTACTGATTAAATTACACTTCCAAGGTTACTCTAAAACAAATATATAATATGAACTGGATTTCCTTTTATTTCTTCCAATGCACGCAAGAGTTATTGGCTCAAGAATCTCTTTAAAAAGAAAACCGCTTTCATGCCGTTCACACCATCTGGTCTCGCACATCTTTTTGATTCTCTTGTTATGGTTACATAGGAACTCTCTATTTTATCTCCAGACAGTTTGGTGCGCTTTCGGACGTCGCATCGACAAAAAGTTTCTTCATTTCAGCGAATGGATCGCAGAGACGTTACGAATGCTTTGAATTTTCAACAGAGTCTGAGGCAGACAGATTAAACAGTGTGCTACCACAATGTGTTGGTAATGTATCAGACTTTAGGTACTTTATTCCGACATCAAAGCATTGCACTCCTCGGAATTCGCTCTCATGGAGGCTCATCATATCCTTGGCCTCGTAATTTCTGGCAGTTTGTAAACCTAAGATAGCCGAGTCATCTCCAATAATGGTTAACATTGCCAATGCTTCCCACTGAATATCATTACAACCGGAAACAAATGATAAAAAAAATCCTCTCTTTAAAGTAAAAGGAATCATCTCCACACCACCAATCGCGTACCGTTCACACAAATTGAAAACTGTTCATCATCTTCGTGTTGGGAAATATCGTTGTTTCATTCAGCTAAAATACTGACAACAAACATGGTTTTTACTAAACTTACTTTCCACGTATCTTCCTTTGTGTACAGATTTGACTAAATGACTTATGATTCCATTCTTGTAATTACATCGAAACTCGTTATCACATTGAATTATATGGACGACTAGAGTAATGGTTACTCAAAACACATGAGCAACTCTCATTTGCTCGCAAACCTAGAACGCTTCTCAATACATTTCCGTCATTTTCAGACTGTTATTTTGATAATTCTAATGGAACGGTCCAGAGTCACTCAGCCCTTAATGCAAGACCTTTGCCTGGCCACATAAACGTACTCAGTTTCAAGTATGTACAAGGTTTTTTTCGGATTTCCTCACCATTTTTTTTTTATTTTGCAGTGGGTCCAGTATTTGTGCTCATGCTTCGATTTTTTATCTGCGAATAAGAGCTTCTCAATATTATCTTCGCTGTAACTGCAGCTACGGGATATTCAGTTTTTTCGCGTTTTCTGAATGATTGACAAGCTTCTTTCAAGGTTTCGGTAGTACCTACCTTTACACAATGTCTTCACATCTTTAATGACGTTCCGTTTGCCAGCTTCCTCGATTGGTTCAGCAAACTAATACCATGTTAGCACACATACACTACCTATTTCTTTTCAGAGTACAGCTAGCCATCTAGAAATTTTGCATATACACTCGAATCTCAAAATGTTCTGGTGCAATTTTTAGGGTTTCTTTCAAAATTAAAATTTTGCTCAATCTTGTGCATGTTTTTACGGCCTCCAAAGAATCGCGACCTCAGTTTTTGAGTTAGTTTTCAAGTTTACACGACGATACTCTGATAGAATTGGTCAAAGTAATTGAAGATGAGGCATCTTGTGTACACTCTTTGAAGTTTGAATGACAACAATTCATGATGATTTTCGATCCGACAATTCTCCGATTGTGCATTGCTTCAAAGAGGAAGTGCAAGTTTCACTGATGTTTTTTTGTTTTTCAAAAAAATAAATAAAAGTTTTTAGGCTGTTCCTTGTTTCTTTTCATTTTACACCTCTAATATATATAATTATATATATCATATATACTGATATATATAATCATATATATCATATATCATATATCTAGTTATATATATATTCATAATATATATATATATATATATAATATATATTATATATCATATATCATAATATAATATCATATCATAGTTTGTCTTCTGGCTGAACAAAATTGAACTCCGGTCGCATAATTTCGGTGGGGGCTGCCAGCCCCCTACTCCCTGAAGGACTTTGAATTTGAAAGAGAATTTTAATGGTAAGTTCAATATATCATTTTTCTCTTCAATTTCATCTAGGTTTATTAATTCTAATTTTATGTGTTTAATATATATATATATATTATATATATATATCATATATATATATATTATCATATATATCATATTGTTATATATTATATTCATATTTTTTTTTGTTTTTCAATTAGTTAATTCTTTGTTATAAAGTCATAAAGTTTTTATCATGACTTTATATATAACAAATTATAATGTAAGGTAATATATATTATATACATATATTATATAATATATAGTGTTGATTATCATATTCATATCAGTATATATATATATATATGTTAGTAATCATATATATATATATTATCATATATATCCATATATCATTTATTGTTTTTAGCAGAAAATTTTCTTCATTCAAACAGGAATCTATACTAGTCTCTTATATATTCACAGGTCGATTTTTAATCTACCCATATAAGGCTACAAGCTATTTTGATTTTTTAACACACTATCATATATATATTATATATATGTATATAATCATATATATTATAATATTATATATATATATCAGGATAGTCATTATATATTATATTAATATTTACAATATATATATATATATTATATAATATATATCATATATACTTATATATATTATATATACTAATAATTATAATAATATCATATATATATATCATATATATATTATATCATAATATATACTATATATATAATTATTATTATTAATATATATAATATATCATTATATTATGATAATATTTCATATATCATATCATATCAATATATGCTCTCTACTATATCATATCATATATATCAATATAGTTATATATATATATATATGTCATTGAAATATATATTATATATTAATATATATATATTAATTACTATATATTAATATTTATATAATATATTTATATATTATATATATATATATATATATAACTATAGTATCATTAATATATCACTAAATTAATTATAGTATATCATTTTTTTTCTCTCAGGAAACACAATAAAAGAACCGAGGTTTTGTCTAGTTTTTCGTAGTTTCAAGAGCCTCTCTTATTTTTAATTTTTTTTAATTATTTTTTCAATCAGCGCTAGGAAATTTTTTAGTCGGCAATTCTACCTGCCCATCACGTTTATATTATCTTGTATTGTTAACACATACAGTTTTCATTTTTTTTCTATTAAATCAATACTTTCGAGAAGGTCGCTTTCCAACACATTTACAATCACAGCTCAACCTTCCACCTGCACCTCAACTTCACGGCTCCTGCTCAGGACCACACTTTCAGTATTACATGGTAAGTTGTTTGGATGTGCAGGCATCTCTGGATCGTCAACTTTTGTTGTTATTAGACAGCTACAGTTCAAGATAAATCGAAAGCGCATCGCATTTCGCAGCTTGTCATTAACTATACTTCCAGCTAAATTTCACAACGACCAAAGCAGACTGTTCTATCCAAATCGTAAATGTTGCATTAGGACCCGTATAGACTCTATCAGCTATTTACTCTAGCACAGATTAGACAATACAGAAGCCTGAAAACAAATTACGAAACGCTTTGAGACAATGAGTTTTGGAGCAGATCAGACTACCTCAAGATCTCTTTAAACGCAATTGCTTTCATGTTACAGACGTGCGTCCCTCCCTGTGGAGCCTTTGCCTATTCCATCATAGTGCTGTGACCTATCATTATATCAACAAGCGTCCCCCATCTTAATATTCAGTCACCACATTGGAGTTAGTTAGATCCTACAGTTGTCTTCATTATCGTGAATTCAGCGTAGCAATGCAGATCAGGATCGTAAACAGCTGGACACTCTTTCACGACGCAGCTCGCACTTTCCGCTTCAATCTCATGCCACCAGCCTTGACGCTAGCTGTCAGGGGCCACCAACATCCCCTCTAGCCCGCAGGCACAAGGCGTGGTACAAGCAGTGCAACCTTCCCCTCGCAACATGTTTCACAATCTCGCCATCAACGTTTTATGGCAGCAAACACAATTCGGTATTGAAACAATAGGCCTCGATCGCTTTGTAAACTCTATCAACATCCTACATTTTATCCATGCTCCTTCGCTCTCAACATGACTTCTTCAGCACATCGTCCACGTTCATTTTAACCATGCCCTTCGTTATATCAACATCTCCTCATGCTGTCTAACGTCACATCCTTTTCATTCACTCACAGTCCCTTCTCAGTTCTGTGCACAGCAACCTCTCCTTCGTGCTCTTGCGTCATCCTTTCTTCTGTCCCTTCCCTTCTGATCACCCAAGGCTATATTGTCTTTAATCACCACGTTGGGGCTCACTACTCCGCCCACAACATTGTCATACAACCCTGCCGAGTGCTTTTTCATAAGATTAAAACGATCACTGCCCACATCGTAAAGCACCGACGTGGCCAGTGACCGCCATCAACCTTCTTCTATTCTTTGGATCCCTATACACAGTGTTACACAATGGTTTTAGTCGGATACAGATTCTTCAGTGTTCTTCTTCTGAACTCGTTTACGGTTCACCTCTTCGTTTGCAACCTCTTAATTCTCTTCAGGCCGCTAACGGGACTCTCATTCACACATATTTGCTCTAAATTCTTCTCATCTACTGGATGTTTTTTGTTTGGTGAGAATGAATAACTGTAAGTGTACTTTGATAGTAATGAATTTATATTTTCTAGGATTTGTTTTATTTCTCGATTTGTAGAACTTGAGTTTTAGTTAGTGTGATATTGAAGTATGTGAGTAGGAGGTGGTTTTACGGTTAACTTAGAGAAGTATTGATAAGTAATAGAGATAACTGCCTTTCCGACGAGGGGGTGCACTTCCATGGAGATGTCGTCCATGCTCAGACGTCACCCTTCCCCAATCATCAGGCGCAAATGACTTCCGTTTACATTATAACATCCTTGTTATGTCTTCCATCAATCAATAGACATACAATCGATTTTGACACGAATTTTCTGTGCCTCCATAGTATACTTACCGCTTCTTCATCAGTTGGAATACACCTTACATCTTCTCATATCAACCCTTTGAAGCACTTCTTCTTTTCGGATTTTCTCCGAACATCATGTTTCTTCCTAGTTTCTACCTATTTTCGAGTCAAACACAATAGTGGAATCCACCACATTGCAGACTTCAGTCTAGACCTCCCTTTGCGACAAGATGCACGCAGCCTTGCTCCCAGACAAACTTAACAGCTGCCAAGCAGTTGAGTTTATAGCCTTCATATCAGCAAGTATCAATTCGACCTTCATAATTCACTGTAGTATTCCTCTCCTCTTCACCTCGTCCTTAAATCCTAACGGTTGATTAACCGTCCTTACCGGGCAGAATGACAGAAGTGTCATTATTGCAATCGAGCTCTCGACCGTTCATTCCACATTCCGCACCTTGCACAGATTTTCACCGCAAACTTTCGGCATGTACCCATCTTTCTCGACAAATTGATGTTGCGTGAAAGCTTTTTACCAAATCACATGTAAATGCTGCTCTGATATATTCACAAAAACGGCCGTAATCAACTCCCTTCGGCTTTGTTTGTGAGTCTCTCCCGACACTCCTTTCGGCTCCGGATGCTGTTCCCAATCTTTGCGCAGAGGTTCATCGATTCCAGTGCTCCGTGGACTACCTTTTGTGTTTGCTTTTATCTTGACGATCTCCTTATTGCCAGCTTTCCCCAAGAGCGGGAACATCCTCTCACTTACGCGGCTATGGTTTTTGCAAGTATTAGTGACTATCGGCATCGTATTAGAGCTCTCTTAATGCATGTCGGGTTACTTCCCTAACCTTCCTTCGGCCTATTAATCTTTCAGAAGGTTCATCCGCCCTCTCGAAGACCGTGTCTCTGCTCATTTCGCTTTCTTTCCCCATGCCCAGAAGCAACGACACACTTCGTCGTATTCTGGGCTCATTTCAAACGTTCTCATCACAGGTTCATCCTTCTTCAGCAGACATTTGATGCGTACTACATAATGCACTTCTTCACTCTCGTAAAGGTCTTCGCGGCCTTCCCACCTTCATCGATTGACCTGCATGAGCGCCGTCTTGCTTTCTCATCACCAATCACAGGAGAAGCTCTGCTTCTTCTATCCTCCTTGTTTTTCCTCCCCCACTGCTTCCGCACAACGCATTCACACTTGATGCTTCGGATTACACGCAGTCGGTGTGTTCTGCAACAGTGTACTATGCAAGGCGAACATGGCGATCCGCTGGCTTCTTTTCTAGGAAAGCTCCACCTCCCGAGGTAAATTCGGTATAGTGCTTTCGGAGAGAATTGCTAGCATATCTATCCCATGCCATTCAACACATTTTCTAATAAGGTGTCACTTTATTGACGGTCGTGCAGTTTCATAACTTCACGGACCACTCTTGCCAAACATCACGTACGCCTAAATTACCAAGCTTCTCACGTTAAACAGTCTTCACCCGTGAGGGACGCTCATCGTTCTAGAGTTTATTATTGCTCCAGTTTCACCACGACATTCGAATCACGTTCAATGGTTGACTGAGAATATCATTCTCCGCCAGAGATGCTCTTTCCCGCAATTTGTTGCACATTTCTCCTAACTTCCTTCACATTGAAATACGAGCGAGAATGTCCCTGTCTCAAAGCAGTCTTGGGAAGACTATTACCTTTCCCTGCCAACACTCTTACTTTCGAATATTCAAGAGTGTTTGGCAAGAATTTTCGGATTTCATGTCCTACTTCTCTGCGCACATGTCCTCACGTCTACTCCACGTCCCTGTCGTCACCTTCTTCCAGCGGTCGTCTTGCTATTTCCACACTAATCATTTTTTTTTTTTTACACGATGTTCGCATACCCGCATAAGCAGGTTACACAGGTTCAAAGTCTAGAAGCGTAAATTCATAGTGTCTGGCAACTCCCTTTCTCCAGGACGTTAAGTTTTAACTCAAAAGGTTTGCCTTAGCTGGCCACATCCAAGGCAAAAGTCCAAAGCCATCACTAGCGACTTCCTTGTCGTGCAGCAGTTTCTCCTCTTCGGATGGGCAACGCTTCGCACCATGGTCCACCATGAACTTTGGTCGCTCTACATCCTTACCCTCCTTCAAAACGGTTACACCACAAGCCTTCTCACTCATTGGTATCGACCGATTTCACTCGGAAGGTCGATAGTATAATCCTCATTCAAGATTACTTCAGGAGCAATCCATTGCTCAGGCTTTTCTCTTCCACTGCTGTTCAAGAAATTCGGTCACTTCCCTCTTACGGTCTCCTAAGATCAGGGACGCCAATTGAGTTCCTACCTGTTGGACAGGCACCTTATGGTCTTTCAGATCAAAACGCCTTCGTCTGTTAGTCTTATCATCGCAATCCCAGTGTTTGAAGTTTTTCACCGGCAGTTGACAATCTTCCCTGATGCTCATGGCAATGTGATAATGGTCCGTAAAACCCTGGCCACTTGTCGGCTTCTGTGGCATTGCTGGTCTCTCATTGCCAAGGAAGACCTTCCAGTGCTCATCCGCTGAGCTTGTTTTACGGGACTCCTTCCGAATCCAGGCGGATTCATCCTTCCTCCCCGCCTCCTACTACTGCATCGTCATTCTTCACCTTTCCGTCTCGTTCAAGCTGTGCGCCGACTCATGGAAGCCCTCTCCTCGCCACAACTCGGTCGCACCCAATCTACATACCGTCCGAACTCGATACCTGTACACACGTTCTTGTCCACCACGACTCCCATCGCCCTCTCAGGCTCGCATCATGACGGACCCTTTTCGGGAGTGGCTTCAACGCATTATGGCGTAACATATTTTTCGCTTCAAAGGTTCTAAAGCTGGTATAAATGTTTCTATTGACCGGATTAAGCCCGCCTTCTTGGACTTTGCTCCCGAGTTGTCAGTTTGACATTGTTCCACCTCCTCCAATCATCCTTCCTGATTTCTCCTCGTTTATACAAACAAACCTTTCTACCTATCCCATCTGGCTTCCATCTTCTCTAAACTTCGTCACACAATTCTCATGATCCCTCCCCCTCCTCCTTCCATCCCTATGTCCACTAAATCTTCCTAGGTATCGTCAATCCTGTCCCCGCACGCTCACTCTTACTCCACTCCCCCTCCTGAACTCTAACATACTGATCCTCATTGCATACTCCAACACAGTAAATACTCCTTACTCCTCCTCCTGTTGCCTTCGCACTCCCTTATCCTTCGGGCTCCTTCCAGGCTGCCGTCGCCGCCCTGTTGTACGCCTTTCTTTCTCCCTGACACTCCGTGTTCTTGACTGACGGGGGGGGTAGCTGATAATTGTTAGTCATTAGTTCTTAACTAATTCCTCAGTTTTATTTTATATTTTGTCACTTTTATTCTATTTGGAACCACATTGTTTATCTCAAAAGAGCCGCAACAAGTCCCGTGATCTGTTTAATCAATCTTCTCGATTTCTTCTTCGATCACCCGCCATTACAAAACAAAACACGTTCTTTTTGCTGCGTCCTAAAATTTGCTAAAGTATGTGTTGTCAGTGTTTTGCCAAAACCTTCACCATCCAAGGTTCATGTAATTAAATTCTTACCAGAAAATATCAAATCATTCCAACTGTTGTGTCTTCTTAACACAGTTGATGCATTTAAGTATTTGTTATGAATATCCACCGTGGCCTTTCAAACTATGTGATGTCAGCTAGCCTCAAGTTAATTTGAAACTATTACTATTTTCTGTTCAAGTTTTGTGTCGAAGTTACATATGTATAAATTTTATCGTTTAACAATAGCACCAGGGGTGCAGTTTGTGTGCTTAATAATTAATATATCTCAAAAAGTGAACAATTGTATTTTTTTAATTTTAACAATAATACATTTTCCATTATTATATTACTGAAGGCCTGTCGGAATCGAAACTAAAATTGATACACCGTTGAATATCTCTAATCGGAGTTGGACAGTCAGATGTTCATGGGGATCCTATGTTCATATTTCTCATCAAATTCTAATTCCTGTATTTTTATGCATACAATTATTATTCATTATATTTATATAATATTGTTATTGTTTATTATGATGTATTATATATCAATTTATTTTGTTTTTAATAGATTTATTGATGCTCACAGTTGTTTACCATTTCCAAATCTTGTTGGTGTGTTGTCTCCAGCACAATCCGAAAACAATACATTCATTACAATATCATAATAATACCATATAATCATATTATAAATAATATTATATATATAATATTATATTATCATATATAATATCATCATAAATTACATTCATGTCTGTCTCGATTATAAATTATACAAAGAGTTTTAACATCATTTTGATGATTAATAGTATTAAATTTGAATTTCTTCTAATATTGAGGTAAATATTATATTAATAATAGCATATCATTTAGATTCTTCTCTATATTGTTTATCTTATATTAGATATAATATATATAATATATATATATCATATATAATATATGGAAAAAAATATATATGTATCATATGCATATAATATATATAATATCATATATCATCATTTATATATATCATTATATATAGGTATATATATGATATTATATTATATCATAAATCATATATATATCATATATCATCATATAATATACAATATCATATCATATCATATATATCATCATATATATGTTACACTCTCTCTCTCTCTCTCTTCTCTCTCTCTCCTTCTCTCTCTGGCTCTCTCTCTCTCTCTTCTCATCTCTTCTCTCTCTCTCCTCTCTCTCTCTCTCTCTCTCTCTCTCTCTCTCTCTCTCTCTGCGAATCTCAATCTCTCTTTCTCTCTCGCCTCTTTCCTTGTCCGTACGTATTCTCCTTCCCTTCCCCAACTTCAAAATAATCTAGACCATTAACTAACTAAATTTATTCTGAAATAACTTATATTATGGATATGTGCAGTGCTATTACTTTACCTTATGCCTCAGAGGGTTTATCTTACGCACATCATTCTCCCGTGTATCAAATTTGGAGTCATTCCCCCTAATTTCTCTCCGGTTTTGCATATTTTCTTTACATAGGTTCACCCCCTCGCTTAGGTACGTGGCGTTAGCAATCCTTACGTTTTAACTTTGAAAGCGCAGCGGACTTCGTCTCTTTTCGTACCCAATCATTTTTACTTGTCCATCCGGTCAGCATTCTGAAGAGAACTTAGACGCCTTGTTTTTCTTGCGACTCCAGTTTTTGTTTTCCTCCGAAATCTTTGACGTCTTATTCGTCCGTCATTTTTAATTGTTGTCCAACATGTCTTATTTTATTGTATTTCGTGAAAAGAGTTTCATTGTGTAGAACTTTGTTTTGCCGTGGTCTAATTGTACCATGGCTGCCTTCGTATTGCTTGACATCACAAAGTAAAAAAAAAGAGTATCTTGAACTCGTTCTTCCATTCTTTGGACCTCGATCCTCATACCTGTAAGTGACCTTATATGTCTGTATCACATTCGGGACGTACGTCCAATGCCCTATATCCAATCTGCTTCCTCTCCTCCAGAGATTTTCAAGTGGACTAGTTACAGCTGCCGTTGTTCTGTCTTCTGTAACATT
Source organism: Trachelipus rathkii (assembly GCA_015478945.1). Taxonomy (NCBI): domain Eukaryota; kingdom Metazoa; phylum Arthropoda; class Malacostraca; order Isopoda; family Trachelipodidae; genus Trachelipus; species Trachelipus rathkii. Next base: position 19,085 of record JABUQX010007368.1, on the reverse strand, counting down.
TAAGCCTCTTCGCTCGATGGCCGCTGCAATTTTTTGTACCCGTCATCTTATTTACTTCGGGGGCCCCTGCTTGTAGAACAAGCAGCGCTTTAGAGGCCTTTGAAATTTATCAAATATTGGTAAATATTTATAGAAGTAATATATACTGTATACTTTTTTTTTTTTTGTTTTTTTAAGCAATTAACATTATTATTAGCTAGCTAGGCAGGGTCTCACAGTGCGCCCCTGTGGCGTATATTTTTTTTTAACTATTGTTTTTATTATTATTCAATTTAATATGGCACCGACTAACGACGATATTCCTCAAAATGAAAATGTAAATTCAACTCCTGCTCAGACTCCCAAAGTTGCTGCCACATTTCAGAATAAGTTTATAAACAATGATTTAGACTTGACCTTTACCCTCCTTGAGCTGCAGTTGAAGGCAACTTCAGAAATCGAGCGCTTCCGCGCTTTACTCAGTATACTTCCGGTAAAGGTCCTTCAACGTCTCCGTGACGTCTTACCTCAGCTGCAATCTCATAACCAGCATTACTCCGAACTCAAGAGTGAGTTATTAGCAAGAATAGGATTTACTGACGCAGATAAAATTTCAAGTTATTAAAAAAGGAAAACCTTGAGTTTGAAAAGTTTGAGTTCAAGAACAGTTTTTTGGGTTGGGGAGGCTAAGTCGTTAAAGCACGAGGCATATTTGGTCCGCATAGGACATGATCATGCGATGGTTCAATCCCCGGAGAAGCAGTAATTCTTTACCTTCCCACTTATGTTCTTTATTTAACATCTAAATAATATTATGCAATATTTAACAAATACATATTATTAAGAACAGGAGGGATAAGACAGGCTGGACACCTGGTGATTGTAACCTTGAAAGGAACTCGATTGCTTTAAAAACTGTTCTTGGAATCCAACTTTTTTGGGTTGTGGAATGGCTCAGTCGTACAGCATCGAGCATATTGTCCTCATGCGCAACATGTGGTGGTTCAATTCCGGAGAAGGCAGTTAAATCTTTACCTTCCCACTTATGTTCTTTATTTAACATATTATATTATTATATATAATATATATAATATTATATATATAATATATATATATATATATATATAATATATATTTTTTTTATTATTATACATATCTTATAATATATGAAGAATATAGCTTTCATAGTGATGAGTTTTTTTGTGTTTTCTTTTCTTTGAAGGGTGTTTGGTTTTTGGCAGAAGAAGGAAGAGAAGAAGAAGATGACGAAGAAGAAGATGGGTTGTTGTTAGAAGAGGATTACTTGCCCTTTTTGTTTAGTGCTTTGTGCTTTGTGTCGGCGGGTAAGTGTATTAGTGCTGAGTTTTTATTATTTATTCTGTAATTGCGTTATGTTATTATAATTTCTTATATATTCTCTTACAGAATATATAATCCATTTCATGGTACTGCACTGGCGGGTAAAGAAGGTTAAACTGTTGGTTAGGGTTTTTTAGGGTGTGTAACGGATAAGGAAAAGGAAAGGAACAAGTAATATTTCGTTTAGGGTTGGTTAGTTACTGGGATCCCCTTGAAGAGCTCTTGGTATTGTATTGGATCTTGGGAAACTAATTAGCCAAATACTTTGTATATTATTCATATATCCGTTCTAATAAATATATAAGCCTTTATCAATAGTTACGAGTTGTAACTAGTACACAACAAGGATATCTTTTGTTCATCCGTTTTATAAGAAGTTGATTTTCTCTATCGTTGGGTATATCTACAGTGGGTGAGTGTTTGTTTTAGTTTGTAGTACTATTCTCTGTTATCACAATTTTCAGTGGTAGCAGAGCGTAGTTCCGAAGGTGCCTCTGGTGGGTGTTGTATTGATATACGGTATTTGGTTATTGGTCTGTCATGGTTAAGGGTGAAGGAAGTGGTGGTGATGGTGAGAAGAAGGTTGTTGTGGTTGAAAGAGGTGCTAGGTGTGGGTGTCCAAAGTTTACTGGTGAAATGGATACAGAGGAATATGAGGTATGGAAGGAACAGTTGGATGTCTGGTATGATGTGTATGGTGCAGGACCACGCGAGAAACCGGCTTGGTGTGGTTTGTTGAGTTTAGGGAAAGGCTTTCGAGGTGTGTGAGAAGTGGAGTGGAGGTCGTTTGGGCAAAGAAAGAGGGTGTGGAGCTATTGTGAAAAGATTAGATGAGAAGTATTGCCAAAGGAGAAAGCAGAGAAGAGACAGATATTGACAGATTATTGAGTATTCTTACATTAAAGGAAGAAAACTTGGCGAGTCTGATCAGGGAGTGATGGTGAATAGGTATGAGTTGCTGGAGAGGAAATGTAAGAAGATAGTGGGAAGGTGGATCTTAGGCGGTAGATAATGAAATGTGTGCACTTTGCTGGAAGGAAGCGGAATATTGGACCGATAATCAGAAGGCAAAATCGTTCTGTGGCGTATTGTGTGGTTAAGGATGTTGTGGGAAGTGTTAAAATTTTTAAGGATGCTTTGGTGAACATTTGTGAAGGGTTTGGAAGGGGTAATGTTGCGAAGGTGAATGACGAAGTAGCAGTAGAGGGAAGCGGGGTGTGGTACGGAAGTAACCAAGGGGGTGCAAGAGGGGGTGGGCCCATTTACGGTGTGAAGGTGAGTGGAAGGATGGTAAGATGGCTGAGAGTGCTAGATAGAGATTGCTTTTGGGAAGAAGGAAGTTGTATAGTAAATCTCTTGGTCAGGTCAGAATGTGATTGTCACTTTGCAGATTTATTGTGGGTTGTCCTAATGCCTTGAATTTGATAAAAAGACTAAAGAGTGTTTGAGGTGTGTGAAGAGGATCAGAAGAAGGCGAGCAGAAGGAGGATGTGAGAGAGGAATTGTAGAGGACATGAGAGAAAACAAGGTGTATTTTTGGTGGAGAAAAATGAGGGTAGCAACCTGTAAACAGAATGAGAGAGACGGTTTTACATGGAATCTGGTATGACTGATGTGGGTTATCGGAGGAGGTGGGATAGATTCAGGAGATATGAAAAAAGGTGTGATTTTTGTCATTCGGAAAAACATTTGTGGAGATATTGTTGATGGTACAGGAAAGTGGATAAGGCGAGATATGAGAAGGGGTGAAGATAAGTAATATGATGCAATCTGTCGGTGATCCCAGTAACTTGTAGGTTGAGTGATTAAGAGTGACGGAGAGGACAAGAAGGGTGTATCTTTAATGTGGGTAATAGATGAGATACATATGTAATAGTGTTAGGAATTAGTGGGTTTAGTAGAAAGAGGCTGCGTGAATTTACATGAAAGAAAGTGAGGCAAACAAGCATGGATGGGAATGGGAAGAGGGATATCTGTTGGGACTAATACGAGTAGTGAGGAGTCATTGTCTGCATTGTCTGAGGTGGAAGAGGAGGTGGAAAGTGATAGACTGAGGATGAGGAAAGTGGAGTCGGAGTCGGGAAGTCAGTAATTTTGAAGAGGGTGCCGGAGTCGGAGTCTGGTAATTTGAAGAGAGTGGAGTCGGAAGTCGGGAGTCGGTAATTTGAAAAGGGGGAGTCGGAGTCGGGTAATTTTAAAATTCGGAGTCGGAGACGGTAACTTTCAAGATAGTGAAGAGTTGATCAAAAAATTTTTGGAACTGGACCAAAGTTGTGAATTGCTGGGACTCTGTTGAGTGACTTCAATCCACTTCATGGCAAGTTCACTGATTTGCGATTTCTTAAGCTCGGGTCTCAGAATAAATGTCCTAAAAAATTGCATACTTTAAATTTCAATTACAAGAGTTTTTTTTAACCTTCAACCTTAGTTCAATTTTTGGTTATATTCCTAATTAATTGAACCTTCAGAATACACTGTATGTTTACATATCATATATAAGATAGTCTGAAGAAATAAAAAAAGTGACTCTCGATTGGGAGTTCGGATTAGATGCGGAACAAATATTCTCATTTCAGGTTGACTAACTCGGCAATATTTACTCCTTCGGGCATGTTGTTATGATTGATCCTAATGCTTTCAGGGTATTAGTCTGTGGGAACTGAAGATCAACAACAATAAGCTAAATCTTCACTTTGCAACGTAGCACCTTTGTATTAAAGAAAGGATCGCCAGAAAAGGTGTCAAGAAGATAGAGCGATAGACATCTGTAACATTTATTTGCAAGTGATGTAGAACGGTGTTACAGCTTCCGCCATAAATTACTACCTTCTCAAGTCATTCTTCAGATAGTTCAGAAGATTAGTATGAAAATCAAATAGTTCTTAGATGTGAAGAGCATTATGTTCGAAAGCGTCGACGGGTTCATGGAAAAAGGCAAGGTCCTTCCTCATCCTTGTACACAATATTTCCATAACTTTTAAACACAAATTTCTTTTGCTGCAATGAAAGAGATATGAGGTTGAAAAAAATTTATTGTAAACTCGAAGCTTTAAATTACAAGAGGCAATCGAAAAGTATTCAGACATTGTACAAGAAGCTGCAATTGCTGTTACTGTTCTACCTCAAACGCAAGGTAGCGTTGAGATGAGAGACTCTTTTATGTTTTCTGTCTCTCTTCGCTTATTTAATATATCAGATCGCTTAATGAGCAGACAAAAATAATTAAGGGAGGAATCTGCCAGATGCTCTCCTTCATATTTTTAAGAAACCTATTTTCACTCAATGTGATAAATAGTGACAATTAGATTTTGTAATGTTTATGAAACTATGACTCTCAGATAGTCAGGTTTACATACCATAATCTACACTCTACAGTTCAGAGGCCTTATTCCAAAGTATATATATATATTATATATATATATATATTATTATCATATATTATTATATTAATATAGTATATATATAAGTAGTAGTATAATATATTAGTAGTATAGTATATATATATACTATATATATATATATATATATTATATAATATATATATATATATATATAGATTATATTATATATATAATATATATATATATATATCTTGGGAAAAAAAACTTATCCTTTATATCCATATTAAAACCAGTAAAAGACCCCTCTGGCCCTTCAATCGTATCGCCCCATCTCTCTATTATCAATACAACACTATGCAAACTATTAGAAAAAAACATACTTAAACATAGAAAATCTCCACAACATCATACGTAACACATATTCCAACGGCACGCTGGCTCATATCCAAACGAAACCAATGTTCAATTGTAAATAAGCACTCATCCAAAACATTAATTCCAATCCCACCAATTCAACGTCCTCAACTCATAAAAAACGCACTCACAAAAAACAAATAACACATAGTCCAATCAGCCGATCACCAAGAGCATTCGAAACAGTACTTTAAACATGTAACTTGATCCACAAAATAACAAAACCTAACATCCCCATTAACCTAAAGAAAATGAATTTCCAATTTCCTATTAGGAAAGACCAGCACAAATACAAACAAACAATACAAAATCCAGAACAGTTAAACATCAATAAACGGAGGTACCCCAGGCGCAATAACATTGTCCGCGAACGCACACCACTTTTCAAACTATTCACGAGACGGCCAGATCTCCCGACAAACTCTCACAAACACAGACCAGCTCAAATGCATAACAACCTGCGCAGATGGCATTACGCATACCACTTACACTCACTCAGAACCTAAACACGGCCACAAACCTGGCACAACAATACATCAACCATACATCAAACGACTGGGCGTTAACAGGAAAATATAGACATCTCAGCAGCCTCACCAAACAAAATCATCAATATGAATTTTTAATCACCCATGTCGGACCGCAATTCGGAAACGCAACACACATCCCATAGCCTACTTACTATAGAGAACACAACCAATTTGCCATACTCTTCAACGAGAGAAAAACTCCCAAAATCCTCCGAATAACACTTTGACACTCATCTGACCCCTTCATGAAAACACAGGGACAACATAAGTTTCATCTGCATGAACAAGAAACTGAACATATTAAAAACCATCGCTGGCACAGATTTCGAAAACAATAAACAGACATCCACCACCATATAAAACAATGCATTCGTCCGACCTAAATACGCCTCTCGGCGTAAACATATAAGGGCAGCGCCACTTACTGACTTAAAAACAACATAAGAAACTCCAAACGAGACAAAACAAGCACTAAAGAATCTATAAACAGCGATCAGCGACATCAACAACACCTTTCAGGAAGAACCAATTACTACCTCCAATTGACGGACACCACACTCGACATGATGTGGTAGCAGCAAATTCTTTACCAAAATACTCAAACCCAACAAACATTATCCATAACCACACTTGTTCACGTCTTCATAACCCCCAGTTCCAACTCACAGCTCAAACCCACCTTCCTCTGTCTTCGCCCTGGCTCTATACTACAATAACAAGATTCCCTGAACAACGTTCATTCCACCTCCACTAAGCAATCACTAAGCAACACATCAATCATCACACAAATCCACACAACACCAACAGAAAACTATTAACCACCAAGCAACATTTTAAACAAACACCCACCAGAAATAGCACCAGAATTCAACTCACTACTAAGAACCAGTCAGTCATCCTTGGCAAAGTTAAGATGCGGCCAACACCCTAACTCACAATATTACAAACACAGATTCAACCTCAACCAAACCACCACAAATATCTGTCAAAACTCTAACCAGGTCCCGGAGAACACATCTCACTTTTTTCTCTCCTGTCTATCTAATTCTTAGCTCAGAACAATCTAGAACATTTCAGAACATTTAGCATTCCCTGGCTATAAGACTCTCCTGGAGGACGGCGGTTTCTGGGGGGGGTACTTGGATCGCGGTATGGCCCCTCTCATTGATGGGGTGGTCAAAGGGGTGAGAAGGTAATATAATATAATATATATATATATATATATATATATATATATATATATATATATATATATATATATATATATATATATATATATATATATATATATATATATATATATATATATATATATAATATATATATAATATATATATATTCATCCACCTTCTCTTTCCCCAAGACTCGGGGGTGCCTGGGATAGAATTAGAGTAGTGGATACAGTATAAACAAACAGTTTATAAGCCTTTTTGGCCCTGGTATAGGTGTACTGCGACTACGGATGCAACTGGAACCCAGCACTAAAGATAAGTCTCAGAAAGAATATAATAGCACGCAAGTCGAAGAAAGAAAGTCCAGCCTTACGCGCCCCCTTTATACCTTTTAGTGAGAATCCGTCGCAGTCAGAAAAATCCACCATTAGAAACTTCCGGGACCGCGACGAACCTTCACTATGGCATTTCCGGTCACATGTATGGCGCGCTCAATCCACTCCTGGGCCCAGCGCTGGGCCACAACCATACCCCCTCACAAAAACAATCGCCACATTTACTTCCTACTCTATTGACAGCTATTTCTTCCTCGCCTCTGCCAAAACTCACATTCCTCTCCTCCAAGCATTCCCTTTACTGACTCAAATCCACTTTTTCTTCTATCTCCTAGGCCTGTCGATTCCGAGCACACTCACCCCAATACATCCGCTTAACCAACCGACTATCATTCCTCCTTTCCACATGGAACCAAATCATCTCAAATGTACTTGCATTTATTCTCTCATTTACTCATTTCTTCATACCACACAACTCTCTAATAGGTTTCATTTCTCATTTTATCAATTCTTCTCACACCTAACACACCCAAGATATGTCCATCTGGAAAACACATTGCGACATTTAAATTGCGTATACTTCTATTCCAGACCATGTTACTCCCATATTACAACATGACGCTCAGTGACGATTCAGTAAAGACAAGCTATAGCAACTTATATACTCCATCGATCGTTGAAGGACTACGTACGACACACCAAGATCCTTTAGTCCCTTTACATCCAACCAATGTGATTTAAATTCACGCAAAGCCACCTTCCTTACCATCACAGACATTTATTCAACATACACATATGTTTCGTCGCAACATGCTCGTTCCTCCAAATTATATAAATACTAGTAATTATATACTCATCAGTATATTATCTTTATATATATATAATATAATATATATAATATATATATATATTATATATATATATATATATATATTAGATATATATAGTACTCACGCTCTCTTACTTATTACTCATATTATAAGCAACCGTATCATCCGTTTAATATATATATATATATATATAATATATATATATATATAATATATATAGTATATTATATATATATTATAATATATATATATATATATATATATATTATATATATATATATATATATATATAATATTATTATAATAAGTATTAGTAATTATGAGTATATATTATTTATATCTCATAAAAGACCATTTATTTTATTATATATATATATATATATATATATATATATATATATATATATATATGGTATTATAGCAGTTTTATAATAGTTACTACTAATATATATATATAAAATGATAGTTATATAATTTTTTATAATATATATTAAAATATAGGTTCTTATTTATAATATAGAGGTGTTGTTACCTACCACCCAGGAGAGAACGAAAAATTCAATAAAAAAATGAGATAACACCGTAATTTCAATGATTTGCAGGTTAAATACATTAGTAAATACTGGATTTTTAAATGCAATTTAATTAATATTAACAAAAATTAGAAAAAATTGACATATATTTTTTTGTGCTTCACACCTATAGTCTTTGTAAAAGAATGAGAAAGCCCTAGCTTTAGCCGCCCTGAGAGCATTAGGGACTATTAATTTCAGTGTATATGTGAAAATTGTTGATCAATGATGCGTAAAGTTTTATAGAAACACCTTGAAGTAATAAAATGATATTTTGAATATTTTTTATATATTTTATGTTTTGATTCCTGAGAAATGCGTGGTGGGGCCTTTCGGCCCCTCACCCCCCTCTATATCAATCCCGCCCGTTCCCGCAAGCGTGGAGGGAAGGAGGGATGTCTCTCTCGGCTTCGCAAGAATCCGGCTCGGGGGGGAGTTATTTTTTAAATAAAGAAATACCCAAGGGTAAGTATAATAACAATCGAAAATCAAATAATAAAAATGAAAGAACTTAGAAAAAAAGTTTTAAATTCTATATATATATATAAAGAATTAATATATAATAGTGAATAATAATAAATAATAATAAATAATTAATATAATATTATTATAAACCAATAATAATTAAAAATTAAAAATCTTTTGTTGATTTCTTGAAAAATTAAAAATGCATAATAACGCGTAAATAGAAATAATACGAAATCTCGCCATAGCAACTAACGACACACGGCCCGAAGATCGGTTAGTTTTACTTATCGAAAAAAAAAATTTCCCCCGTATAAATGGAGTCAACATCTTATATATATATGATTATATGATTATATTATATATATATAAATATTCACTAAGTAGTATATATATATATACTATTAATATATATATATATATATATATATATATATAATATTATATATATCATGATAGAGAATATATTATAAGTAATATAATAAGGTAAATATAAGTAAATATATATATTATAAATAGTATAGGTATTATACCTGTTATGAAAGGATATATATATATCTAGAATAGTGAGTAAATATATATATAAAGATATATTATATATATATATATATATATATAGGTATATATAGTGATTAAGTACTATAAGAATTGTAATATATAGAGTATACTATGTATATAATTTATATATATAAAGAATATTAAAATAATATATAAGTATATAATATATATATATATATTATACGATATTATATATATATAGTCAAATATATATATCTATATGAGCATATAATTAATATTTAGTAGTAAGTTGTATATATATATATTAGTAATATATATATAGTTATATATATAGAGGTATAGTTAGCTATATAATATTATATTAGGTATTAGAGTAAATAGTATAATATCGATTATAATTGTAAATATATAATAAAGTTATTATAATATAAAGTAATATAAATATGTTATATATATATATATAGGTAAAATAATAGATATAATATATATACTCAATGAGATAAACCTCTTAGTATATAATGTTAGTAATATAATAACATATCACTATAACTATTATAATTTTGACTATAAGTATATATAGTATAAAAATAAGTGAATATATAGATATATATATATATATATTAAATATTATATATAATAGTATATAAAGTGGTAATATCTTACCCTATTATATATATATATATATAATATATTCACATATATATAAATAATTCAGTCTGAAGAAAGAGACTAAAAAATATATAGATATTTCGTAATATAGCTATGAATATTATACTATTTTAGATAATAGATAAATTGACTTAAATAATCATATATAATTAAATATATATTAAACTATATATAATATATTATATATATATATTGAGTGTTCAGAGTAACATACGGATCATAAATTTACCTAGAAAAAAGGTAAAATAGGTGATATATATATATATATATATATTGTATATATAGTATATAATTTAATATATATATAATATATAATATATATATATTATATTATATATATATATATATAATATATTATAGTATATATTATATAATATATTAATTATATATATATATATATATATTATATATATATATATATATATATATTATATTATATATATTATATATATAGAGTAGACTATAATATATAATAGTATATGACGCGTGCCATATACCTACTCAGTAGTGATCAATAATAATTCTTATATATATATATTGATAGATATATATTTATGAGTCTATAATAGTATCGCCATCACTAATTACGTCACTATAAAGTACTTACTACCCGTTATATATTAAATAGTTATTTACTACTTATATAATATAGTGATATTAGTATCTAGAAAACCATATCATAGAATCGGTTAGATAGGAAATTATATCGCCAGTATAATTATCAGTCACTATAAGTAATATAATATATATAAATAGCTAACCCTCGGATAGTATACTAGTACTATATATTATAAAAGTATACTCTATAGTATTATACTTGGACTATCTCAGGTATATATATAATAGAATAAGGATATATATATATATATATAATAATAAATTATAGATATATATATATAATATATATAGTTTTCTACTAAGATAATATCTATAAATATAGTAATAACAATTAAAGTAATTGAATAAATTTATAGTATAATATATATATATATATATTAATAGTAAATAGGTAGTTATTATCTCTAAAGATATCTTAGATATATATATAGAATTAATATACAATTAGTTGATGAAGCTATTAATATAGTGCAGTCTATATATGAACTATAATATAGTTATGATATATAATATATATAATAATATATATATAATATAATATATATAATATGAGAGGTAATCAGAATGATACGGTATATATATATATATCTTCCTTATATTTTTATTTATATTATACGGTATATAAAATTAAGGTAATTGGACTATATATAAATATTTTATAGTACTCACTCACGATAGCTATACATTTTATACCTAATATAAACTAATACTTAGATATTATATATAGTAGGATAATATATAATATTGATTATATAGTATATAAGTATTATATTATATTATTAGATTAGATATTATTATATATACTATATATATAGTTTATTATATTATTAATGATTATAATTTACCATACTGAACGTAATTATATATAAGTATATATATATAGTAGTGAGTACTCACGGGTATAATATATACCTTTACCGGAATGCTAACTAATATTATACCCGTCTCAATAATAAATAATCATTTGGGGTATAAGTGGATATATATAATTAAGCTCAATATATATCTGTATAGTATATAGTACTACTCAATATACACCTAGATATATCTATTTACCTCATATATTTACTTTTAACTAATATATACTATCTATAATAGATTATGTTCATAATATGATATATATGAGTCACTATATTTATAGTATACACTATATATATATATATATATATACCGATATATATTCAAAATGTATATAACTAATAAACAGGCTATAATATAAAAGACTAATATATATATATATATATATATAAGGTAAACATACTACTTATTATAGATATATATTATAATATACTATTATAAGTATATATATATATTAAGATAATAACGTGTAATAGTAGATAGGTAATATATATATATATATATTAAAGTAAGGTAAAATGCTATATAATCACTATACTATGTAAATATTTTTATAGTCTATATATATATTATATAATGAGGTATTTAGTAATATTTATATGATGTATATAGAATAAAATATATAGTATATATATATATTATATATATATAATATAGTAATATATATAGGTATATTATTTCTATACTCTAGTATATAATATATATATATATATATATATATATATATATATATATATATATATATATATATATACTATATATTATATATATATATAGAATATATATATATATATATTAATGTAGATATATTATATATAGTATCTATATATATATAAGTATATTGTATATATATATATATATATAAGAGATATATATATATATAATTAAATACTAATAGGGTATAATGATAATATTATAACCATATTCAATGAGGAAAAAGTAGTATATAATAGATGAGTATATTTACAGATATATAATATAGTTGTAAGATAAGAATGTATATATATTATATATTTTTATATATAGTATATAGCTCATAAATAATATATATATATATATATTATATTATATATATAATAGAGGCTCATACAGAAAGATTATATATGATTATCATATTATATATATAAGTAATGATATATATATATATATATATATTATATATATATATATATATATATAGTTATATATAGTATAGTATATTATATATATATATATATATAATAGAGTAAACTACCTAAAGGTGAATAATATATATAGTTATTATATTATATAACGTATCATAATCTTATATTTCGTTATTTTAGATGATATAAGCTCCAGCTAGTATATATATATTATATATATATATATATTATATATATATTTGAGTCTATACGTATCAGTATAATATATAAGTAATGATATATGTCCCTATGAGCTCTAAATACGATATTATCATATAAGTATATTCATGTATATATATATATATAATACATGAAAAAAGATATATATATAATGATATATTATATATATATATATATATATATATATAATATAATGAAATGTCCAGTTATATTATTTGGTTATATATATATATATATATATATATAATATATATATTATATTATATATATACTATATATATATATATATATAGTATATATATATATATATATTATATATAATATATATATATATATTATATATATTATTATATATATAATATATATATATATATATATATATATGATAATTATATATATATATTATATATAGAACTATATATATATATATTATATATATATTATATATATATATATATATAATATAGAGAATTTTTATTACCACTACCCCCCTCTCAGGAATACGCTCAATACTGTTATATCTCTTATATAACTATATATAATATATATATACTATGTATATATATATAATATATATATATATATATATAATTAGTAGTATATCATATTATACCATATATATAGGAGGAACTAATATAAGTGAGCTCATATATAATGACCTTACGCGCATGTATCATAATTTTATACTAAACTTTTCTAAATTTCTTTTTACGAAAACTGAACCGATCGAACACTTTTTTCTTGTTTTAAGTTTTTTTAATTAAATGTAATAATATCTTTATCGATATATTGTTAGATAGAAAAAAGTAACCTTACCTAACCTAACATATTCTTAACCTAACTTAAACATATAATATAGAGATAAATAGAAAAAACACGAGAAAAAAGCAAACTAAATAAAAATTTTCCAGCTCCTCCAATTATACTTCGTTCGAATCGGTTCATATATGTCGTAAAAATAAATTAAATGTTAGGCATGAAAATTACTCCAAAGAGACTTATGTAATGAATCATATTCTAATATATTATATATATATAATTCAAACTCGATTATATATACTCAGCTCTCACTTATATACCTTAATCATTATATTATATAATAATGATTAATTTTTAATACATATCCAAATACATTATATATTTTTCGTTAAATCTATAATAGTGAAGTGGTTTGCCAATTTGCTTATAATCTATTCTATATTTAGCAAACTTTATAGGTAAATAACTACTTATTAACATTTTTATAATATCAAGAGCTGGCGCGAGTCCCCTATAATTTTTTTGAGTGCGCCTTGCCCGGCCTATGCGCCTATGCCCGCCCTTACGGACCTAGTGCGTCTTAGCGTCCTATGACGCCTAATATTTTTTTGTACATATCTAATGCCCTAGCGCACTATGCGCCTTTTGCGCCTGCGAATTTTGCTGGCCTTACAATATAAAGGTGGATAGTATCCGCCATAAATTTATTTGCTGACCTAAGAATCGTTACGAAAGTAAAAAACTTTCTAGATGCGATAATAAAAGACATGCCATATTTATATAGGGTGAAGACTATAGCTTCACCACTCCTTATTATAATTTGTTGTATATCTACAAAACCGTAAACTAATATCTAACGTCCTCATTTCCATACATACTCAAATGTCCTTTTAGTCCTGGTCTCCATGTTTTCCCCTATGAGCGATTTTCTAGCTCCAGAGCCTGATAAGTGAAGAATTGATAAAATTTTTCAGTTGTAGGCAATATGTATGCCCAATTTTATTTGTAAGTTAAGATTACTATTATCGAACTTAGATTTATTTAATTTTATATAATATTTATTATTATATTATTATTATAATATATATTATATATTATTATTATTATATTATTATATTATATTATATATTAATTATATATTATATATATAATAATATTATTATAATAATAGTGCAATTAATTTCTTTAAATAATTTTTGATATTCGTCTTAAAATTAAATTATTATTGATATATATATATAGAGTTGAACCCTGATCCCCCCTGTCTATACAGCTCTACTATTTATAATATATAATAGTGTTAAGGGCACTGGTGTTGTTTTAGAATGATACAAGTTTTCCACGCTTCTAAGTTCTAACTTTTAAGGGTTAAAAAAAAAAAAATGCTTTGTTCCTGTTCATAGGGGCGGCTATAGGCGCAGAAGAGAATTGGCTTTGCGCCTTTGCTTAGTCCGCCTTATTTAAAAATTATGTTGCGCCTATGCGCCTTTGCGCCTACGATTTGATAGTGCGCCATAGGCGCATAGGCCCAACTCGGCTCGGTGGCGCTACCAACGCCCAGCTCTGATATATTTAATTATTAATTTATATATATATTATATATATATATATAATAAATATATATATATATATAATATATATTAATTATATATATATATATATATATATATATATATATATATATA
Organism: Trachelipus rathkii; assembly: GCA_015478945.1. Classification (NCBI taxonomy): domain Eukaryota; kingdom Metazoa; phylum Arthropoda; class Malacostraca; order Isopoda; family Trachelipodidae; genus Trachelipus; species Trachelipus rathkii. The sequence goes on along the minus strand of JABUQX010007368.1, from coordinate 3,637 downwards.
TATATATATATATATATATATATATATATATATATATATATATATATATATATTTGCAATTTTGTAAACTAAAAGGAAGTTAAAATAAAACTGAAATCCACGAAATCTCTTACTATTATTATTTGATTAATATTGAAGAATTTGAAGAGTGTATTTCATTTAAAATGGAATAAGAAAAAGTTGGATTCCTAATCTTTTTACTTAGACTGTGTCACTGTAGTTAGCAGTTACCTATTGGTAAATACCTTAAATATTGGTGGTGAAGAAATTAAATGCATTGTTATGGTTCGTAACTTCATAATAGTGAAGATTTCACAGTTTATACAGTATACAATCTAGAAGCACAATAGCTGGTTTGCGTGAGTCGCGTGACATGTGTCTGTTAGTTAGTTAGGATAAGTTAGCAGAAATGTTTCATTACCTTTTTTTTTTTAAAATTTTATGGAAATTGAATGATAAATTAATTATTGAGTTAGTCCCTGAAGTTTTTTACTTTTCAATAGGATGGAGTTGGAGTCTAAAATTTTCCAGAGGGTGGAGTCGGAGTCGGTAATTTTCCAGAGGGTGGAGTCGGAGTCGGAGTCGGTAATTTTCAAGAGGTCGGAGTCGGAGTCGTTCCAGCGTGTCAATTGGTTAATTTTTCAGCAAGTCTCGTGGAGTCTCGGAAAAATTTGAACGACCCTCCACGAATCCCTGCTCTTGCAACATAATTAAATTTTTTTTCTGCATTTAAAAATCTCGTTGGGAAGATTCTCAAGGTCGATGTGTTAAAAAGGATAAATAGGGAAAGCGGTCTTTATCTAGATTCTCGGTTTCTCTGTACTGTCATCTTATTATATTTAAATAACGACTCATGTAGGGACGTTAAGATTGGTGTTTAGTAGGGCATCACCTTTAATTTAGCGCCTCAGAGTGCATTTGTCTTCTGAAAATAGATGGAATTTACTCATATATGCAGAGATGGCATAATACTAACATTTCCTTTATATATACTAGATCCCTTTAAGCATGTACTCATAATAAAGGAGGTGAAAATTTTTAAATTGAATCTTTACATTTTCTCATCTCTAGTTAGCTTATTGGTGCTGTACCTTGTTCATTTTTCTACCTTGCTATCTTCTTCAGCAAACCTTTCATCAATTCATAATGGCAATTAACTTGGGTAAACTCTTGTAATTGATTGCGGAACTGCTGTAGCCTTTGCCAACATCAGAATATCATCGGCTTAATTATTTTCAGAACAGCATTGTGCTTAGAGCAATTTTGTATCCAGCCAATTACGTGTACTTTTGGAACAATAGATGTAACTAGCAATGTTATTTTCATAGAATTGGGTATTAATGGTGTTACTTACAAATATTTAAGGTCTTCTTACGATATATAAGTTCTCTCCAAATCATTTTATTCTTTTAAATTGGAATTTTATTAGCTAATAGGTTGTATGAAAGTTTCATTTTAAGCTGCCCTCCGAAAATTTCATTCAAGAATTTTTTTCCGAATTAGACTTTATGAAGTCTCATTTTTGCCTCCATTCGATATTTGCTAAATTTAATAATTTCAGCACGAATTGTTTCCCTCTTAATTTATTTCACGTAATTTGTGAGAAATTTATATTAACCAAAGGGTGTATCGAATTTAAAAAAAATCCTCTACACTCATTTTTTTACAATTAAATATAATAATATGTATTCTTCTCGTTGACTCCATTCGTAACTTGTGTTAATTAATTAGACTTGTGACTTTTAGTATAAACCCCAAAGGAAATTTTTTCTTTTAAACTTATAAATTACTTTAACTTCTTTCTATGAAATATATAGATTTACATCTACCAATATATCTTACAGTATTCATGACTTATAATATAAATACTTACGACTCTATTATTGTGACTCGCAAATTTCTTGGGTTTCGATATTTTTATTAACATTTGAAAGTAAAATTAATCCATTGGTAAAGAAATTAAAAAATCTTGTACAAAAGAATGATTTATTATTGAGAATTTATCATCTAAGAAGGACTTGTAAATTGGAACATTTTCTTCCTTAAAGTTATAGACTTTAGTTTGATGCAAATACAAATTTTATTAATACACGCTGAACTCGACTACGTTCTTATTAATATTAGAGTTGCTTAAAAAAATAAAATTATTTTTATTATTATTATTTTCCATTTCTTAATAAGCCTCCACTTTACCAATGTTTAATATATCTTTCAGACATGAATGAGGAAAACTTTTCTATGCTTTCAGGCAATCAATTCATGTCATACAGAAATTCTTTTGCCCTCTACAACTATTTTCCTTTACCATTTTATTGATTATTAGTTGTTCTTTTCAGCCATAAGTAAGGCTGTAATTCCATTTGGTATCTTCACTTAATGAAATTGTTATTTAAATTTTTTTTATTTCTCCCTTTTAAGGGGGTTACGTGCTTAAGCAAAATGTTTTTTTATTGTGCTTTTATAAATTACTTTCATAATGGCGCGTGCAAAACATGTGTAAAATAACTTATGGTATCTCGCCAATGCTTAAGCATGTTGTCCCATTGTTAAATTTCCTTTAATAATTACACTCAAACTGCAACTTCTGCACATTTAAAAATAATTTTATGTTTTTCATAACTCCCAGTCTCTCGTGATTAAGCATATATTGTGGTATTCTGTTATGTCTACTCTTCTGATTACATTCATAGATGCACTTCAGAACATTTAAATAACTTTTGTATTCTCGGCATGCTTACAGCAATGTGACAGTTTTAGCTATCCTTTCCGATATACAACTCATAGCGTTGGGCACTCAGGAACATTTCAATGAACTTTGGTGATCTCGATTACTGTGAGTTATGTGACATTTTTTTAAACATGCTTTTATCATTACACTGCAAACTTTTCACTCTGCAACAGTCTTATAATGAATTTTATGTTTTTCGTGATACAAAAAGCCATGTCGCATTCGTCCTGTGACCTGAAATATTTCTTCCAATGAGATATTTCATCTGTAATAACAATTATTTTTTGTGTATTTCTTGGTTTCTTGTATCTCGATGCTTAAGCATGTTGCCGTTTTTACAGTATCCTTTCTCATATACATTTACACATTAGCTGCCCAGCACAGTTTTAAATAATCTCATATTTTCTGTGGATATTAAAGTGCATTATTGTTCCAATATTCCTTACGTCAAATCTCTTGCCGTATTTATACATTGCATAGCTATGCTAACTCAGAACATTTAAATAACTTCTGCTATCATCCGATGCGTTAAGCATTGTCGCCTGTTTTAAGTGTTCTTTCGTTTATATTTTTACACTCATAGTCCAGCACTCTCAGTATACTTTAAATATAACTTCCTGAATATCTCGATGCTTAAGCATGTGCGTTTTTTTTAAAAAGGTGTTCTTGTAATTTTTCTTCTCTTGCAATTTCCGTAAAAATGTCTTGTAAGTACTCCTCTAGTAGCGTGCACTCAGAACAAATTTAAAATAACTTATAATGTTCAGCTTAATTTTCAACGCGAACAACTTTAATTTCTGGTATTACACTCATAGCTGCAGCTCGTACGCACATTTAAAATTATTATTTTAATAATTTTCGTGATATAAGCATGAAGCAATCTTTTCTTCGATTTAAATTCATCTCTCC
>JABUQX010007367.1:80000-82500 GCA_015478945.1 Trachelipus rathkii | reverse complement strand
ATATATATTATTATTTACAGTTGTCACCATCACTCACGGGAGAAGCCATATTCAAGGAGGTGGTGTTGCACGCCTCAGAAGTTTACAACTAACTCAAATTACGCAGATGAGCACAGGACGCAGGCTTTGAAGTGCGGGAGATTAAATTTACGGCAGGAAACACAGAAGATGGAAGAGAATCCACAGAACAGAGGTGGTAGAATGAAGGAAGCACAACAGCGAACTAGCCTGGAGTTGCCAATATCCACACAAAACTCATGCGCAGACACAGCACCCCTTGTGCTACGAGGACGTCGTAAAGGTGGAGGTACGCGAGTGACAAGTTACCTTGAGCACTTGCCGCTGCGGTACCTATTGAAAAGAGATAAAGCACCAACATCGCGCCGCAAAGATAGAGGGTCAAGTGAAGTGGAAAGTACGGAACAGTTTATAAGCCTTTTGGCCTTTGACTCGACCCTATCCAAAAGCCGGGTGAAACAAGAGCCCCCCCAGATATGAGAGCATTACTCCATACAAGCCGGAGAGGCCCTTGTATAGTCTGGAGCAACGTGAGAAGAGGAGAAAAAAAGTCAGCAGTCTAAACAGAACGTCCCAAGTTTCTTGTGAGGCCGCCCTAGCAACCGTTGTGATGTGAGGTTTCCAAGACATTTTTTTGTTTATGTTAGGGCCAAGAATGTTTATACTGTCAACAAGAGAGACGAGAGAACCGTCGAAAGAGATAGGAAAGTTGGAAGGTGTTTTAGAGAGGGAGATTTGTAGAAGTTGGGTTTTTAAAGAATTGAATTTCACAAGGTTGAGACGACCCCATGCGGAAATTTCCTATTCCAGAGTCAGCGAGAATAGGAAATCGGAAAGCATTAAGACCGAGAGGCAATTCAGAAGTAAAAGAGGAAGCAGAATTGAAATGAGTTGAAGAATGAAGGGTCGAGCCATCGGCATACGAGTGGATAGAGTTAGATGTGCAGGTGAGAAGATCATTAATGAAAAGTAAGAATAAAGTAGGAGATAGACAGAAAACCCTGAGGAACACCACAATTAAACAGAAAAAGAAGAAGAAGTCGCCCCGTCAACAACAGCCGACATATATGGAGCGATTTGAGAGAAAACTAGACATAAGTAAGCCAAAGTGAAGGAGGAAACCCAAAGGAAGGAGCTGGAGAGCATTGACGCGTGCCATACCCGGTTAAATGCTTTGGAATTATTCAAAGCTTCCACCACGCAAGTCTCCCCGAAGTTCCTAAGGGCAAACCATAAATCAGTAGGATAGGAAAGTATATCGCCAGTAGACCTTGAGCGCCGAAAGCCGTACTGTGCGTCGGAAAGAAAGTGGAATGGAGATTCCAGATTGATCTAAAGAAATTGCAGAGTTGAGAAGGGTTTCAAAGATTCTTAGATAGAATACAAGGAGAGCTATAGGGCGATAGTTAGAAGTATCAGAGCGGCTACCTTTCTTTCGGAATCGGTTGTTGGACATGTTGCGTGCGTTCAAAACTGAGGGAAAGTGCTTAGTAGTGAGACAGAGAATATAGTTGAACGACGGGTGGTGTCAGCACGTAGCACATTCCATCAAAATTCGGGGAGGAACGCCATCCGGGCCACTCGCCTTCCTAACGTTCATAGATTTCAGGAGTCCATGCACTCGATCAAACGGTAATCACATGCAAAAGGAAGAAGAAGAAAGAGGAGAAGAGGAGGAAGAGGTGCCAGGAATCATCCATGGGTTGAGTTAGAGGAATAGAGACAAAGAGATCTGGCCTTGTTCAGTTGGATGAAATTAGCAACAGAACCATCAGATCGAATAAGAGGAGGGAAGGCAGATTTATATTATAATAACTATATATATAATATATATATATATATATATAACTATTATATATTATATATATATATATATAATATATATATAATATATATATAGTTACAGAGGAGAGAGAATAGAGAGAGAGAGAGAGGAGAGAAGAGAGAGAGAGAGAGAGAGAGAGAGAGAGAGCAGAGAGAGAGAGAGATAGGGAGAGAGAGATAATCGACAGAGATATATATACGATATCGATATACCGAAAAATCAGTATACAATTTTGTACATTACATAATATATATAATATATATATATATATATATATAATATAATATATATATATAGTATAATATATATATTATATATTATATATATATATATATATTATTATAGGTCCTTGAGTATTTACCCCACGTTTTATTTGTTTTTACCAAATGAATCAATGTCGAACGAATTGTATTTGGAGCGAGTCGAATTGTTACAATATGTTTTTTTTTTATTATATAATGTCTTTTTTTTAACATTTCATCATTTAATTAGTGTAAATCCTGAATTTAGATTGGTTGGTAATTTTACAAGATTTGATGTAATTCTTTTAGTATTATATAATATATATATATATTATATATATATATATATATATATATATATATATATATATATATATATATATATATTATATATATTATATATATATATATATAT
>JABUQX010007367.1:62500-70000 GCA_015478945.1 Trachelipus rathkii | reverse complement strand
ATTCAGTTTCGTTATGTCCTCTTAGGGCCAACTCAAATGCTCCACAAAATTTAATGCAGTTTATGATAATATTCAAGATGTATCTATTGTTTTTAACATTCTCATTATGCTTAGCTATTGATTTTCTATATTCGCTGTCTAATTGTTTTGCGATATTTAATTTTCCAAAAAATGAAAAGCTTACGGCATTTTTCATGTGCACCTTTGTGTTTTCATGTTTTTTTGCATTTGATGTTAAATGATTTATATCTGTTACACCTGTTTTAGTCCATGTATCTTCTCCTCCAAACAACAAACAAGGAAAACAATATAAAGAATTTCTCTTCTCACAACCACAAAGCCAATCATGCTTTTCATAAAAAGATGAATTGAACACACGCCTAAATTGCCGGTTTTTACTTTTAACAATTTGTTCTATTTTTAAAGTTGGGATAGGACGACCCAAATTTTTAATTTCAATTTCTCTTCAGGGAGGCACAAAGAGAAAATTTTTTAGCTGTAAATTAGACACTGAATTCATGTTTTATAAATTAAATTTTACATCACATTCCTAATAAAAATATATATATATATATATATATATATATATATATATATATATATATATATATATATATATATATATATATATATATATATATATATATATATATATATATATATATATATATATATATATATATATATATATATATATATATATATATATATATATATATATATATATATATATATATATATATATATATATATATATATATATGGGAAAGATGTATTTCATTAACAGCAAAAATTTCTTCAATTCCATTCTCATATCTCAAAAACTACAATAGCTACAGGGAAAAGGAATACATTGCTGGAATGCTGGTCCAATTTTAGTGCGGAAAAGTTTAAAAAAAAAAAAAAAAAAAAAAAAAAATCAATAGTACTACAGGGAAAAGGAATACATTTTTGGAATCCTGGTAAAATTTTAGATAGGAAAATGTAAAATAAATAAATAAAAAATTTTTTTTTTAATAATTATAGTGATAATATGATTAGAAGGCCTATTTAGAGACCTTTTATTGGTTACTCGTTAAAATAAATAGACTTTCTATTAATTTTTTTTTTTTTTTTACTAAAGAATACCCCAAGGGTATACCGCACCGATGGCAGGAGTCGGGGTCTCTCGGCCTTCCGGGGAACTACGGGGTAGGACTAATTCCCCCCCTCCGGGGAGGGTCTCCGGAACCCCCGCTCTTTGGTATTTGGGTGTCGCGGGGGTCCTCCACCCCCCCCCTACAGCGTATGGAAAGCAATCCCCTATGTTTCCCCCGGCTCGAGCCCCCTACATTGCTGTGTAATACCTTTACAAATAATATATAGCTATATATATATATATATATATATTGTCCCCTGCTCCTAAAAAAAAAATAGCCAATATTTATTTTATTTATTTATTATTATTTTTTTACATTTTCTTAAGTAAAATTTTTCAAAATTCAAAAAAATTATTTTTTTTGCTTTAGCTATTGTAGTTTTTGAGATATTATTTTTTTTTTTTTTTTTTTTTTTTTTTTAACATTTCCAGGACCAGCATTGGACCAGCATTCCAGCAATGTATTCCGTTTTACTGTAGCATTAATAGTTTTTAAGATATCTGATAGAAAAAATAATATATTTTGTTGTTAATGAAATACATATAAATATATATATATATATATATATATATATATATATATATATATATATATTATATATATATATATATATATATATATATACTATAACTATATATATATATATATATATATATATATATATATATATATATATATATATATATATATATATATCTCTATACTTTTTATTATATTTGTATTTTTTTTTGTGTGGTGAATCTAAAGAGAGTTTGAGAGGATTGATAGGATTTAGTAGGTGTGTAAGGAGTGGTTTAGTAAACGTAGATAAAACAGGAGTTATGGTTGTGAGTGAACACAGTCTGCGGTGTGATATGTTGGATGGTGAGCAACTGGAACAAGTGTCTGAATTTAAATATTTAGGATATATGTTGGATGAAAAGGGAACGGATGATGGAGAGTGTAGTAAAGTTGTGAATGGTAGGAAGGTAGCTCGTGCAATTATATCCTTAGTGGATGTAAAAGGAATAAGTCTTAGTGCGCTAGGGTCTTACATGAGGTATGTTGTTACCTTTGTTAATGTAAAGTAGTGAAACTATGGTCTGGAATAAGAGGAATAGATCTAAAGTACAATGTGTTCGGATGGACAATCTCAGGTGTGTGTTAGGTGTAGGAGAAGGATTGATAAAATGAGGAATGAACGTATTAGGGAGGGTTGTGTGGTGTGAAGAAAGAAGTAAATGAGAGAATAAACGAGAGTACATTGAGATGGTTTGGTCATGTGGAAAGGATGGATGATAGTCGGTTGGTTAAACGGGTGTATAGTGGTGAGTGTGTTGAGAATCGACCGGCTGGGAGACCGAAGAAAAAGTGGATTGAGTCAGTAAAGGAATGCCTGGAGGAGAGGAATGTGAGTTTGGCAGATAAGAAAAAGTCGAATATAAGTGAATGGCGGGGTTTTGTAAGGGGGTATGGTTGCGGGTTTTGTCTAGGGAATGAACCCCACATTGACGAGATGATACCACAGTGAGGGTTCGTCGTAGTTCGCATGAAGATTGGATTTTTCCTGACTGCGACAGGTTCTCACTTAAAGGTATAAGGGGCGATAAGGCTGGGCTTTCTTTTCGACTTACGTCATATTCTTTTACTCTGTTTCGGTGTGTGCTACACACCTTACCCTATTGGGGACAAAAGGATATTAATACTATCAATAATAAAATAATATATATATAAATATATATATATATATATATATATATATATATATATATATATATATATATATATATATATATATATATATATATATATATATATATATATATATATATATATATATATATATATATATATATATATATATATATATATATATATATATATATATATATATATATATATATATATATATTTTTTCTGTGAAGAATTATTTTTAAATAAGTTGAAACTTAACAAAATTGAGCTTCACAACTAAAAATAAAATCAATTCCTTATTTTAAACAAAATTATATTATTATTATTATTATTATTATTATTATTATTATTATTATTATTATTATTATTATTATTATTATTATTATTATACACAAATTCATTGCTACAAAGAGAATATAGGGAAATAAAAAAGTTAAAAAATTTGGGGAGTTATGGAATAGGGAGGTTTGTATGGGGTATGATGTAATTGAGAGGATCAGGGAAAAGAAAGCTTGGAAGGGGAATAAATTTGTCCCTAATAGCCCCAGTTTACGATATATATATATATATATATATATATATATATATATATATATATATATATATATATATATATATATACTTTAAATAAATATATATATATATATATATATATATATATATATATATATATATATGATGAGTCAGAGATTGAACGATAATTAACTTTCCACTAAAGTACTCTACTCAACATCACATCTCTATTCACAATATTATAGGCTTATTATTTTTATATTATTCTCGTGTATAGGCTTATACAGTATATAATATAATTGTATATAAATATCTACATATTGGCCTCCTTTATATACAATTTCAATATAAAATTCATATACACTTTTAATATTATTAATAATTATTAATAAATATAAAAAAAAATGGCAAACTAGCAGACGCACTTGCAAGCCGGCAGTCGGTCGGAGACTAAGCAAATATAAAATTTTTTTTTTTTTTAAACCATGCGAGCGAATTCTTTTCATATCGTTCATTTTTCAAAACGTGAGTTGAAACATACCTTGCAACGACGTTTTAGATATACAGATAATGTTAAATACATTTCTACATTCTCAAAATATATCGTTCATTAGACGTATGATATTCGTTTTAAAAAGTTACATTATTATTGCAACGAGAATAGTCAAGACTTATGTAGACGCGTTATATATATATATATATATATATATATATATATATATATATATATATATATATATATATATATATATATATATATATATATATATATATATATATATATATATATATATATATATATATATATATATATATGAGTAAATGTGAAATTTTCTGACAAATAATTAAAAAACAAAATATCGGTGATATAGGAAAAAAAGGTCGTTGGTCGTTGTTCAATAATGGTCGGTGATCTGAAAAAAAACACAAAAAAAAAATAGGAGCCCCCACTGATATATATATATATATATATATATATATATATATATATATATATATATATATATATATATATATATAATCTATATATATATATATATATATATATAGGGTCATGTTAATTTTTTCTTACGTTCTTTGGTGAAGTTTTGTTAATAATGAAAAAGTAAAATTTACCCTATGAAAGAGAAAATAAGTTATTCAATATTTACAGTATTTGGTGAAGCTCGATAAATTTTTAATTCTTTTCTTTTTAATTTTTTTAATATTTTTTAATTTTTTTAAACAATTTTATTTAATTATTAACTGTATTGGTGCTAAAAAAAAGTTCAAGATTGTTCTTCAATATTTTAATTATTGTTATTTATGTTTCTTTAGGTATTTAATAACATTACATTAAAACAAAGAGGAATTAAATATTTTTCAACCAGTGTGTGTTAAATTCAATAACTACTTGCGGGAGGTAAGATAAATCATTATTTTTAATTTGAAATTTGATTACTTTAGGTACGTTATGTAACGTTATGGTTAGGTTAGGTTACGTTAGGTTAGGTTGTTAGGTTAGGTTAGTTTAAGTTAAGTTAAGTTAAGTTAAATTAGGTTAGGTAAGGTTACATAGGTTAGATTATGGGGTAGATTAGGTTATATTGCATTAGATTAAGAAAGTTCAATTTTGTTAAAAATAAAATTTAATTTATTTCACAGGTTTGTGCTAATGCGCTTCAAATTAATCCAATATGCATTGGTGAACAAAACATGACGGTGGAAAGTACGTGGAGTGTTTTTAAATATAAAGCTAAAAAACAAAAAGGAATGAACAGAAAGATGATTGATTCATATATTTGCGAGTATGCGTGGAGTAAAAGAAATGAAGGAAAAAATCTATTTGAAAGAATATTAAAGGATATTGCAGAATTTTAAAATTCAGCAATATCCTTTAATATTTATAAAAATATATATATATATATATATATTATATATATATATATATATATATATATATATATATATATATATATATATATATATATATATATATATATATATATATATATATATATATCTATATATAATAATGTAATGTTGACATTATAAAACTTCAACTTCCATTAAATATATTACCATTAATGTAAGTAATTTTTTTTACCATACATTTTAAAAATTTAAACTAAGTTGTAAAAATTTAAGCTAAAATTTTATGTCAGAGAAAAAAAAAAAAACACGAGACATGAACCTATATATATATATATATATATATATATATATATATATACATATATATATATATATATATATATATATATATATATATATATATATATATATATATATATATAATATAAGAAATATAAATATATATATATATATATATATATATATATATATATATATATATATATATATATATATATATATATATATATATATATATATATATATATATTTCACGATTCGTGTGATTCGACTTAAAATTGTAGACCTTGGGGAGCAAATAACACGTGACTGCAATATTTAATTTATTGTAAACCAGTAATTAAGTGACTAAAACATAAATAAAAATAATTAACATAAGGAATTCACTAATGGGTAAATAGGAAAAAAATACAAAAATAAATAAAAAGATGTAGATCAACCGTCCCATACAAATATTATAGAAGTACATTAACTATGAATAGTTTAAGATTTAGCCATTTCAGTAATCAAAAGTAAAAATAAGAAACCAAATGGGATTTATAAGTAAACATTAAAATGACTCCTCTAAAACTTATGTCCTAAAACTATTTGGTCTTAACCCATATAAAAAACTTTCTTAAAAAAAAATCTTTCGTTAACATTTTATCTTAAAACAATACTTTCAAAATTAATTCTCAAACTTCCCTTAAAACTTTCGTTCAAATATTATAGACATTTAAAGTAAGACTACAGGTGTGCCAAAGATATAAAAGAAATTGGAGGGCAAACTTATACAATATTTTTTCAAAATATTATATATATATATATATATATATATATATATATATATATATATATATATATATATATATATACACTCTTATATATACTTATATATATATATATATATATATATATATATATATATATATATATATATATATATATATATATATATATATATATATATATATATATATATATGAAAATAATAAAATGACACCTCTCTGAATAGGCATAGAGCATAACTTTCTCCAATTAAAAATAGCCTTTATGTTAAGAAAAAAAACAATTGTTGGTAATTAAAAAAAATACATGTTTATATTGAGGCTATTATTTATTAGTAACCTCCTCAAAAAAAATATTTCAAAGCATTTTGTTTACAACTTACTCTAGAACAAAAAAAAAAACATTGTAAAAAACATTTTTCTAAGGCCAGGGTTTCATTTCAATGACTGGTAGAAGCTTAGCAACTGTATAGAGAACCATAAAATTTTGCTTTACTAAAACAAATCTCAAAAGTATATAAAATTTTTCAATGACCCCGTACAAATCTTTGAAAATTACCAATTTTGCTTATGCCAGAAAATAATTTAATTTCTTTAAAAAATTGAATGTGAACCTCTTGTTAAATTCAAAGAAAAATTACAGCTTTAAATTTTGTCAAGAATTGCCTTAACTGTTAAGTAACATTCATTTTATCAACCTTAAAAATTTAAAGAAAATAATTTAAAAAAAAATGTTAAAAAAAAAATATTTAAAATTTCTTTACTGATAATATTATTATGATTGGATATCTTTTAACTATTTTTTCAAAAAAATTTTTTTTTTCTTTTTATTCCCCTACCAATAATGTACTCAATTTAGCCTGTATAAAAAAATAAAAGGTTTCTTGATTGTTACAAATTGATGATTTACATCAAACTTCTAAATTGAGAAAAAAAGAATTTTGGTGTGAAATCTCAGCTCCAAATTTAACATTTCCATCTACAGCAGTCCTAAGTCATCTTAAAATATCACATATATATATATATATATATATATATATATATATATATATATATATATATATATATATATATATATATATATATATATATATATATATATATATATATATATTTCATTCATTCACTCCTCAAAAATTTTATACAAGCACATCGTCTCACACTCCATACAAATTAATCTCTAAATTCAAAATGCATGTAATTTATAAAACTTTAAATCTCTAAGACTACTAGATTTAAATATTTAACGTCTGAAATGATGGGCCAAACAAAAA
>JABUQX010007367.1:47500-60000 GCA_015478945.1 Trachelipus rathkii | reverse complement strand
TCATGATAGCATAATATTCAGCGTGATGGTAGATAGTACTCAAGATGTAGCTGTTATGGACCAGTTGGCGATTTGCGTCCGCTATGTCTTTCAAGGAAAGATATATGAATCTGGATTGGCGTTGTACGAGTTTTAAAAATAACAGTAGTCGATGATTCATCTGGATTGGCTTTGTACGAGCTTATAAAATCAGAATTAGCCAAGTGTGGCATTGCACCATCAAATATTATTGCTTGTTCATTTGACAGAGCTAACAATATGAAAGGTTGTTTTAACGGTCTACAAGCTCAGTTCAAAAAGGAAAATGAAGATCTTATTTACACTCACTGTATGGGACACATGCTGAACTTGGTAGTAGCTGATTCAACAGTAACATTGCTCCAAGCAGAAAACTTAGTTGGATGGTGGAAGAATCAGCTGGTTTTCTAAGCTCGTCTTATAAAAGAATGGCCGTATGTGAGGAAAAGGAGGTTTAGTCAGTTTTTAGCAAGCTGTATTCTATACCTGGAACTCGAACGACTGATTTGAAAGGGAATTATTCCTGCTGGCAGAGTTCGCGAGTTAAAAATTCAGGGCATGCAGTATCTACGGGTACTATAACTACTATACTTCTACAAAATGATTCATGTCCACTGTTCGGGCGCAACTAAATTTAAGAGTAGTGTAGGGAGAGTGAGGGGTGCATCGGATGAACCCAACTAAGGAACTTTGGCGCGCCCAAACTAAAAGAAATGCCGGATTAGTACTGAGCCAGAGTCCCAAACCACCCAATAAATTTAGAAAGTGCAATCAGTAACTAAAACAGCAACAGTAATCAGAAGCTAGAAGGGACAAGGTTAAATTGATTAATGGATTAATTCTGATAGGAAAAATTAGTCTGTTAGAAAAATCTACTGTCTATCTATAACTATAAAAGTGTTAGAGGTTAGTTGGTTAGTTCATTAATCTTAATCGGTTAATCTACCCCACCAATTTAGCTCACGGTTAGCATTCTTTCTCCTAATGACTACTGCATTATTATTACCTGAACCTTCCAATTCGTTTCCTCTGCAACAATCGTCTGAACTTCCCTGTGATCCTCCTTCAAAAGGTAAAGTCAGAGCTGAATTAAATTCGTCAATCAGGGGAAAACAAAAACGTTTCCGATTAACGGTTTATTAAATTAAATTTAAGAGAGGATGAAGCTTAAATGCTGATAAGCTGATAACTGTAGGTTTGCCTCTAATTAGATTAGATAACAAACTGATGAATGTTCGAGTTCCGTTCTTCTGATATGTTATTAAATGTAACTGCGAAAGCAAAGTAACTTGTTAGAGGAAAAGCAACAAGCTTGAAGAAAAACAGTTCTGAATGGGTATGGTCCCGGAATAGACAACCCGTTGATAGCAAGACCTAGAAAAAGCCAGCTGATAGCAATGATATGGCAGCCCGCTGATAGCACCTGTTAGAAAATAGGCAACAAATATATAAAGTCTGCTCCATAGCAGTAAACATAAGAAAATGGAATGAATTAATACACTGAAGTATGGCTTACCCTAAGGGATTATGACTATCCGTCCACAAGTGTGTTTGTAAGAGTCCTGGGGACGGGTCTGATGACCCTGAATCTGATGATTAACAAAAAAGAGTAGGTAATAAGCCACAACATACAACAATGGAGCAATCGCACATATCTAGAAAAAGAAGCTATAATCCACATAAAAATGATAAATCTTACTTCTTCAAGTATGTGGTTTCCTTTTGTCGGCAAAGGCAAATTGGTTGATTTGTGGTGGGCCAGTATATAAAAATGATCAACATAAAAAAATATTTTATCAGATGCTAAAAGTGGCAAACTACTATATATCAAATTGCCTAAAGAACACATTGATTAGAAGTATGGGAAGAACGGATTAGATTACAAGATGGCATTTAAATATAAATATAAAATAATATACCCATTTTATATCAGTGATGTATTGGAATATATATATATATATATATATATATATATATATATATATATATATATATATATATATATATATATATATATATATATATATATATATATATATATATATAAATATATATCATATATATATATTTCTTCTATATATATATATATATATATATATATATATATATATATATGTATATATATATATATATATATATATATATATATATATATATATATATATATACTGTATATATATATATATATATATATATATATATATATATATATATATATATATATATATATATATATATATATATATATATATATATATATTTTTATCTTTATATATATATATATATAGAGCGTATATATATATATATATATATATATATATATATATATATATATATATATATATATATATATTTTGGGGAGAGAAACACGCTGGGACCGAACACTCGTACCCGACTGGAAGGTGCCTCTCTCCACTTATTCTCGTAGAGTCGATGATCGAAGAATATTGAATAATTCGGAGGTCAAAAGATATAATAAGAAGTAGATAGTATTAAAGTGATGTTCGATAGATGTGGTTTGAATGTCTAGTAAGCACAGGCAACCAACTGACACCATCAGAGGTGTTACGGAGCAGGTTAGGCTATTTCCGTAACGGAGGGAGATTGTCTCCGGACTCCGTTGGCCTGCTTACTTGAGTGACTATTCAGGGAGGATTGTGAGTTTTTCAAGGGGAATGAACAATTGTGATACACTTTACAGGTCTTGTCTTAACCCCAAATGAAGGGTTTACTTAACTATAGTGTTTCCGGATCTATCTATCAATGGAGACTAATCCGATAAAGTTCCTGAAGATTAAGAATAAGAATATCAATAAAGCCTCAAAGATCAATAGAGAATCAAAATCTAGGATATTGACACACTAGAAAAAGTTTATGTTTACTTAATTCATTCAAAATATATACATGTGGGAGGTTTGTGAATATATAAAGATAACACAATCCACTCCCAACAAAACTATAATAAAGTTATATGAATTGAATTATATAATATATTTTAATTAGATAAATATATTGGAATTATACTTAAAATCCAATATATTATGATTATGTACATAAGTTCAGGATCAGATTCAAGAGTGGAAACCAAACGAATCCAAATATCATTCGTGCAATGAAGTAAGGGAGGAAATAGGAATTATGACTCAATCATGACAAATATATTGCACTTAGCTGAGATTGACTGAAGAATGAACCCAACAAATAAAAAAAAGATTTAAACCAGAGATTGAAAACTGGAATCAGACCAGAAATTGGAATCTTGCCCAAGCTTAAAAAACAGGAACTGAAATCTTTCCCAAGATTAAAACCCTGTCAATAAATAATAAAGGGGATTACTACAGATCACCTCATCTTCATTTATGACAGTATATTTTATATAATATTATATGTACTTGATTTCGTTTATTGAACTCACCCTTTCAATGTCCAAGAGGGGCTTGTTCAATCAATTCAATAGTTGCTGGTCCTTTCTGATATTGTTGGTCACGAATGTTATGGTACAATCATGTACTTTTTAGAATTTAACAAAAGTGTTTATTTTATAATATTATCATATATCAAATCATATATTCAAACTAAAAAAGAGAGAAAATAATTATAACCTCTATAATTCCCTAAGGTTTGATAATAAATAAAGTCATATATAACATAATACACTCATCGTCCAGGCTGGAGCATTTTGTCCAGACTGGATCAATGAGAACCTTAAAATTACAAAATCGTTACTACGGGTTACTTCAGTCGTCAATGGCACAACTATGCACGAATAACATCTCCCTTATATCCTCCCCCGCTAAATCTAAACCCCCACCTCAATTTTCCACGTCGTTCAGAGAAAGACGGGAGTGAAGAGGCGGCCAAGAGCCTAGAACAGCGTGGAGAAGGACAACCAGGACTCTTAAATATAACTACAATATAAATTTTTCAAAAGTTATCATATATTTACAAATTATTTATAATTTCTGTGCCTTAGGCAGGGACGAAGGACGAACAGCAGATTTTCGGGGAACTCCTGCATCAATAGTACAGAAGCCTTTTGCTCCATCACCCAGCGTAAGCCTGTACGCAGTACAACCTTAACGCTGGGATCCAGAGCAGACTCATAGTCAAGGGATACATTGAAATGACAATTGCAAAAAGGATGTGGAGGACACGAAGGCACAGACTTGGGCTCACTCAGTGGATAATTTGACTGAGGAGAAGGGATGTAAGGACCACTAGGTTCTTGTACATTCATTAAAGGAAAATAATTTTTACATTGGAAATAAATTGATGGGAAAAATTTTATAACGGGACTGGTTGAACATAAGGGTGAACTTCGGGAATAGTTTCTGCGGGAGATTCATCATGACCAGTATGAAATAAAATTGAGAAGAATCATATAATTTGGATACATCCTTTTAGTGTATACAAAAGAATGTTCATTAAGGGTCTTCTTTTTTCCAATATCTGATATTAGGGGTGACTCTACGTACTCCTCCTTTATTGAAGATTTTATGATGGAAAGCAATTATGTCGGTCCCTCGGACAAGGTGCTCCTTCGGCCATTGGTACTTGTTGAGGTGAAAATGCAGGATCATCAAGGAGATCATTCATGGAGGATACGCTTTGTTTAAGCGTGGAAATCTTGTAGAAGGCGACATATATATAAACGGTGGCTTGGACTCCGTGACCTTGGCCATGATCCCGGGAATAGCGTCCACGGACAGATCATCAACGTTCATATATGGGGTCAGTGTTTTTCCCCGCTCCTGCATTTTTTTACCATCTTGTCAGGGACCATATGACTATGGTCTTACAGTTGGTGTCATTAGGGCCTAGACCATTGGTAGGCAAGAGAACTTCAATAGACACTCCTGACGTAACCACAGGCATCCTGAGGAGTTGACTAGTCCGGGTACTCTGGGAACCGACAGAGATTTTTGCTTCAGCCCAATCCATTCTGAAAAATACAATATATTCGGCAGTAATCGAGTCATGGTAGGATTTTATGATAATAAATAAAAAATGCACAAATATATTCTAAGCTAAGGTATTAATTTCAACAGTCAGTCAGGAGACGAAATGAATCAGAGTAAACTAACTCATTTCCCCTCTATCACTTTTCTCAGAGTGGACCCACAATGTTAAAACGGTCCCACTATAACTCTGAGAAACTGACTAACTATTGAAATAAAAGAAGGGAAACAAGGACTAAATTCCAATATAGAATTTTAAATTTTTACTTTAGAAGAGTTGGACAAAAAATATATATTTCAGGGGTTGTCAACATAACTTTTTGTAGCGTATTACGATGATCTCCTTTCCACATAGTAAGAAGAAAGGATCATCAATAATACTTAATTCATCGAAAACTCCTGTACCTCTGCAACCTATGAAACTTTACTTAAAATCATGGCATATTATATTTTTGTAAAATAAAAACAATATGAGGAAGTCTTTTTCCTTATTCCTTTTATTTTATTTTTAACCATAATTACGGAGTCCTATGATTTAGAGATGAAGACTCCACACATCCAGCTATAAGCATCTGATTGGACAATGGCGAAATTCTCTCATCAGGAACCAGAAAAATCTGTAAAATAGGTTTTAAAGCTCCGCCACTCCACAACCTGTCATGTAACATGACAAGCTCGTTGGAGCGGAGGAACCGGTATATATATATGTACAATGTACATATATATACACACATATTCCTAATATATATATATATATATTAATTATCAGAGGCAGGTAGTTTTCAATGAATATACATACAATATATATATATATATATTGTTAGGGAAAATTTATTTATACAGTATAATATACACCGTATAAATTCTTTTTGACTTAAAATTGGGTAACTCAATCACACAAGACTTTATTATATAGCTTGTAAATTTTTAAATTAGTCTGTACTCATACACGAAGAATACATACACACAATAGATCACTTAGGCAAGAACATTTTCTCTAGGAGGGATATTCGTCTCATAATTTGAAATTTTTGACGATCAGACATACTAGTAAGCATTCACCCAAGACCACTTCCATATAGGAAAATGTTTATAGTTTTAAATAAATAGTTAAGAAGGAAGTATATGAAGAGACTAAGAAAGATAGAGAGAAAACTTATCTGGTTCTTAGTTTGAGATAAGTCATTTTGCTCATTATATTAGCTTTTTTTTTTTTTTCAATCAGTAGTTGAACACAGAACTTTTATTAAATTTATAAAGTTTATTCATCACTAGAAGTGACTAGCAGATAGTTATAGTGAATTCCTGCCAAACATTTTAAATAACAGGGTTCACCAGCAGCGTTATTTCCATATATTAAGGGTTTATTATGGGTATAATATATATGAACGTTAACTTTAAAAACATCTGTAAAAGCAGTTATAACTTCTGGTATTGGCAATTGACCCGGCAATTTTAATAATCGGAGTCTTTTTTGAACCAACTGACCCTGAAGCTTATACTTTACTGGATGTTTTTGTAATTCTGCGATAAGAACATCTCTTACCTCTAAATGTCTCTCGACCGATCCATATAAATAAAGAGAAAAACATTTATATAACGAGTCCCCTCCTCCGCTGATTTCTATCGGAAAGAACCCAGGAGGAATGAAATCCAAAGAAGTATTTTCGTCGGGTTCTTCCATATTATCATTTACGGGAGATCGGGAAAGAGCATCGGCAACTATATTTTTAGGGCCTGATATATGGTCAAAGTCATATTCATAGAGCTCTTCCATAGTCCGAGCTAACCTTCCATCAACCAAACTCATATTTTGTAAATAGATGAGTGGCAGATGGTCGGTATATATTATGAATTTTATACCACGGAGGAAAGGTCTAAGGGATTTGACAGCCCAACGCAAAGCAGTTAGTTCTTTGTCAATTACTCCATAATTTCTCTGAGCCCCATTGAAGGTCATAGAAATAAAAGCAATTGGTTTGCGTTCGCCGTCTTGGATTTGGGAAAGGCAAGCACCAGCCCCGAGGTCTGAAGCATCAACATGGAGCTCCATAGGAGAAACCTCTGGACTATAATCGGGGAAACATAACAATGTGGGGTTAACTAAGGCCTTTTTAAGTTGGTCGAAGGCCTGCTGACACTCCGGCGTCCAGGTAATGGATCTACCACCAGTTTGACATGATAAAGGCTTACTGATCTGAGAACAGTTGGGAATATGTCGCCTATAAAAATTTACCATTCCCAGAAACTGGCGTAATTGTTTTACCGAAGTCGGGATGGGAAATTCTAACGCCCCTTTGATATTTTTCTGAAGGGGAAGTATACCATTCCGTGATATTTGGTGACCCAAGAACTCCACCTCAGTACGGCAAAGCCTGGTTTTACTGGGTTTAAGTTTATACCCATTTCTCTCTAGTGCAGCAAGGACACGATCCAAGGTAGCTAGATGATCCTCTATGTTTTGACTGAGGATAATAATATCATCTAAGTATATCATAACCTTGGACCATGGAATTTCCTCTAACGCCAACATCATTCCACGTTGAAATGTTGCTGGACCATTTTTTACACCAAAGGGCATTCTTAAATACTCATACTGGGCAAATGGAGTGGAAAAAGCAGTTTTTTCAACACTTTCGGGTTCCATGGCCACCTGATAATAACCACGGACCAGATCAATGGTTGTAAAATATTTATTACCATACATATTATAAATCATATCTATTAGGTTAGGTAAGGGGAATGAATCTGTCTTAGTAACACTATTTAATTTCCGGTAGTCTATGCATAAACGCAACTTACCGTCAGGTTTTCGGACAGGAACCACAGGAGCTGAATAAGGGGATTTACTGGGTCTAATAATATCCTGCTCCAACAGTTCATGACATTGGTTTTCTATTTCTTGAGCCAAGGGACCCTGGAAACGACGTACTGGTAATCTCACAGGTCGACCAGTTTCTACCTCGATAGAGTGGGTGATATTAGTAGCCACTCCCACGTCGTGGTCACCGAAACTGAGAGCCGATTTATGTTTTAATAATACTGCGATTAATCGTTTCTTTTCGAGGTCAGAGATAGGAATATCCGCAAAGCAAAACTCCTCTTCCAACTTAGTGGGGGACCATACGTCTGCGTTTACGTTGATTTCTGAATTCGCATCTACTGACCTAGTATTAATTTGAAGATTATCTTCTTCTTCCAAAGAACACAAGCTACCTACCACAGTACCTTTCCTATAATAATGAGGTGTATCGGAAGTATTTAAAAGAGCGATCCTGCAAGATTCTCTCAAATCCAATACACCTGGGATTGGAATAACAGGTCCTATTGGATCGGCTTTAAAACCTACCAAGGAAGAGAGCTCAGATGAGGGACAACTTACATCCACCATCTGACAAGAAAACGGGGGAACATTAATGGACTTAACCGTGACACATTTATAAAAGGGGATGTTTAGACTCTCATCCCTAGCTATGGATTCTATACAATCATCATCAGATCTATGTACCAATTCCCGCGTAGTTAAGTCTGGGAGAAGGTCATTTTCTTTTAAAGCGACAGCCCCTAAAACTAGCGTAGCTGGCATAAATTCCTGAGGAACTACCAAAAATATGACGGGCTTAGACACATAATCACTGTCAGGAAAGTACAGATTACATTCAGTGTAAAAGTCGATAGGTACTGAATGTTCTCTGACCAGGCCACTGATGGCATTAACTTTTATATCTACCGAGGGTCGTAATGGTAAATTCTTCATGTACGCTTCGGTCATTTCAGTGCTGATCAAACTGATTCCAGCTCCACTGTCTACCATACAACTGTAGAAGCCAGAGCTGTTGGGAGCCAAAGCGACTGAAACAATCAGAGGGTCCTCCTTGAAAGGAGTACAATGGACTACCATCGTCCGTAAGGGATTTTCTAAGGGTTTATTTATTTCTAAGGGAGGTCGTTCGGAAGATTTCTCGGGAATAATTTTAGAAGTTTTAAAATTTTCATTGCCTCCATCATCATTAACTGAGTCGATTAAAGGGTGGTTCTCCTCCAGAGGACTCAAGTCCGGGGAGACCAGGAGTTTAAAGGAGGATCATACCGCACCTCATCATTAGCGCAAGGGTTTAAATTTTTACTTACAGGTAGGGATGGTTCCACTTGCATGGACGACGAGGGAGGCCTGTGATTGGTCGGTTGATTTGAGGAATAAGACCTGGAATATACCTTTTCAAAGGGAACAGTTCTAAGGGAAGAAGGCTCGTGGTCATGACTATGTGACTGGGGAGGAGCACTATTTGAACACCTCATCCCAGCGTGAGGACCACCGCAGAAGGGACAGACTACTTTTCTAATATTCGGGGAAGGGGAAGGAGACTTCCTAGATCGACAATTGGCCCGGATGTGACCTTTCTTTTTACAGTAACTGCATACTCCCAGATATTTGTAACACTCCTCCATGGAGTGACCTGTTTTCTCACAGTAGTTACACAAAACCTTTTTCCGGTCATCAGGCTTAGGACGAGAATTCGAATTATGGTCAGGACGAACTGTACTATCATGGTTCTTGTAACTATTGGTGGAGTCACGATAATATCGACTACCATTATTTCGTTCCTGAGGACTACTTTTCTTCTTAGGAGCCTGCCGATGATCATTTTTGGATTTAGGTTTTCGTTGTTCAGTGTTGTGATGCAAAACCTCAGTCCATCCGGGGAGTGCAGCATTTATCCGGATAACGGATTCCGAAGATTCGTCTAGGTTCACTTTCTTCGCGGTCTTTGGCTAAGTTGAATTGTCGATTCTCAAAGGGATTAGTTTGGGAAATGGAATCGGGAAGGAAACGATATTTGGCGCCATCGGGATTCTATAGGATCAATGTTCATTCACTAATTTGTCGCCGATGACTATCTCCTCGCCAGTCCTATCTCCATTCACTTTTAATATATTGACGTGGTTCACGAAATGTTTCAATATATGGGCAACTACAAAGGAAAGCATTTAGGGAATCCAATTGATCTCTCATATCGTATCTAGATATGATATGACTAGCCAGGCGTTACACCGAAGTGCAATCTTGTGTGCGTGCTCATGTGGAGTATCGGTGGAGCAGCATGATGATTCTGTATCGTACCATATATTCTTCTTCTTACGTCTCCTATCTGTCGCCGTCTGCTGAATGTACCAAAGTGGCAGTACGGTATATTATTCCGGTTACAGATAAGGTATTCCGTGGGTTCGTGTACCTGTTATATGAATTAAAATTTCTGCTATATTAATGAGCTTGTCGTCTAGCGATCAGTTCTCATACCAGTTTTGGTGAATGGGCTTCTTTGGACTGAGCGACTCTCAGCACGCTCACTCAGTATTCACCAAAATAAGCAGATAGAGATCTGTATTCTGATTCATATTTAATTATTATCCAGAGTCCACAACTTAAGTTTTGAGCAAAGTTCTTGAGCAGAAATGATAGTGATGTAGTAGAAGTAGATGGCACTCCCAGCATGTCAGAGTCTGGCTGTTTTATTTGTGGCCTCTTGCAAATAACATTTATGAGCCAGGGGGTTAGATTGGAATCATATAACGAAGGTTCATGTGGAAACAACCGAGAATACGACTTGAGGGTCAATAGAACATCTGGTGCTCCGGATACTGATTTACGGGAGGTTGTTCTCGGTGGGGTTGTAACAACCTATTATATTTCTCGGAGAAGTCAGATTCTCCTCTATTTGTAGGGGATAAAGAATCTCTATTGCCTCTACCCATGTCGGGATTTCTCACGAGAGACTTAGGTTGGGTAAAGTCATTTACTGGGGGTATAGAAGCATAACGAAGATTGGGATTAGGAAGAAGTTGAGGTTTAGGAAGAAAATTATGAGTAGGCATAAGATTAGGATTAGGAATAAGATTAGGATTAGGAATAAGATTAGGATTAGGAAGAAAATGATTTTTGGGAGTTTCCACATAACTAGATGGATTATGAGGAAAAGGTTTGGATCGTGGTTGAAATTGGGAAACTAAGGAAGGTTTAAACTCACGATCATAGAAAGAAGTGGTATTTTTAGGCATTTGCAATTTATGTGCATCAAGGTCAGAGGGTATCACTTGACCTCGAGCGGGGATCGTTCTGTGTTCAACCTGACTGATTTCCACATTATTTTCTTGGGTCCATTGCTTCCTAAGTTTAACAAGCAAGGCATCCATTTCGGACTGATTAAAAGGTTTGTCAGAGTTGGAAACCATTTTTACGTCAGAGTGGGAACCCAAGGGTGTGTCAGAGTTGGTGACTTCTACCCTATTTTTATTTTCATCATTCACTCCTACATTCATTCCTACATTCAATTCTAATTGATGTTTATTTTGATCATCACGCAGACGCTGTTCTACACGTGGATCTAGAGCAACAGCCGCAAGGGATGGATCAAAGTCCAAAACCTCTTGACTATCAGAAGCTGTGCCGTTTTCCAAGTCTGCGTTTTGATTTTTTTCAGACATGTTAAATTTGGTTTAAGTAAATAAAGAATTTTAAAGTATTGGAGGGTTATCCCTAACTAACTCTTGAATCTGTCCAATGTAAGTACAAAAGAAGATTTCTTTGAAGAAAACTGAAGAGAATCGATGAATTTTCAAAATAAATGTGATGATGTGATCGAGAGTCACAATCCTAGTGCACGCAAGCGCAGGAACTCAAACAGAGTCCCTGTTCGGGCGCCACTTAATTTATTTATGTTGCGGAGAGAAGCACGCTGGGACCGAACACTCGTACCCGACTGGAAGGTGCCTCTCTCCACTTATTCTCGTAGAGTCGATGATCGAAGAATATTGAATAATTCGGAGGTCAAAAGATATAATAAGAAGTCGATAGTTTTAAAGTGATGTTCGATAGATGTGGTTTGAAAGTCTAGTAAGCACAGGCAACCAACTTACACCATCAGAGGTGTTACGGAGCAGGTTAGGCTATTTCCGTAACGGAGGGAGATTGTCTCCGGACTCCGTTGGCCTGCTTACTTGGGTGACTATTCAGGGAGGATTGTGAGTTTTTCAAGGGGAATAAACAATTGTGATACACTTTACAGGTCTTAACCCCAAATGAAGGGTTTACTTAACTATAGTGTTTCCGGATCTATCTATCAATGGAGACTAATCCGATAAAGTTCTTGAAGATTAAGAATAAGAATATCAATAAAGCCTCAAAGATCAATAGAGAATCAAAATCTAGGATATTGACACACTAGAAAAAGTTTATGTTTACTTAATTCGTTCAAAATATATACATGTGGGAGGTTTGTGAATATATAAAGATAACACAATCCACTCCCAACAAAACTATAATAAAAGTTATATGAATTGAATTATTATATAATATATTTTAATTAGATAAATATATTGGAATTATACTTAAAATCCAATATATTATGATTATGTACATAAGTTCAGGATCAGATTCAAGAGTGGAAACCAAACGAATCCAAATATCATTCGTGCAATGAAGTAAGGGAGGAAATAGGAATTATGACTCAATCATGACAAATATAT
>JABUQX010007367.1:0-40000 GCA_015478945.1 Trachelipus rathkii | reverse complement strand
TATAAATATTATATACTATATATATATACTATTACGTCATTATTATATAATATATACTATAGTTATATATATATAATATTATATATATAGATATATTATATTATATATATTATATACTATATATATTATACTATATATATATATATATATTATATATATATTATTATTACCGTTTTATATAATATAATTATATTATATATATTATTATTATAGTATATATATATATATTATATATATATATTATATTAATATTTTATTACTATAATATATATATATATATAATATATATATTAGGAAATGTACGATAGTATCGATATTCAGTAGGATCGGCCATTTTTTTATGGTAATCGCGTATCGGTGTAAAATGGGGCGATACCTTCTTTACTTTTTGGGTTAGAACAAATATGAAGAAATTTTAGATCAAATAAATCAATAGTTCGATATAGATAGCTAGTACAAGTTTATTTTTTTTATATATATGTTTAACTTAGATATTTTAGCGTTTCTCTCAACTTGGTCATTTAGCGTTAAAAATTTACTATTTGGACAGCCATTATTCTAATTTATACAGATTTATCTACTTTTTAGTTGATCAAGTAATATTTTTTTTTTTTTGTACGAAATTATCGTCGAGAGCGTGTGAGTGCGTGAGTGTTTGTAAACTTTCTGGATTATTCATGTTTTAGATATTTGCTGTTAAAAGGGTTTTATCGTTCCATTTTAAAATTTAGTTTTAGCGTACGAATAAATATTTCCTCATTTCTCCTTTGGTTTTGTCTATTTGTTTCTGTTTTTTTTTTTTTTTTTTTTTGTGATTGCGGGTGCGTGTGCGTGTATTAGCGATTTGCAACAGGTGTGGCTTTCTTTTCGACTTTTACCAACATCAATGCTTGCACTCTAACTCTGCATCCAGGGAATACTACCTCTCTAACTCTAAAAATAATTTTATGCTCTTGTCTGAGACCTTCAATCCGTTTGAATATTAATACCAACTATAACTTATTTTATCATTTCGTTTGAAGGGTGAGAGTATGTGCCTATGTAAATATAAAAATTCCTATAACACGTCTCGAGAATCTGAAATCTCCTAATTCGATGTTCTGTGGCTTAAATCTTTCTTCTTTCTATTACAATAATCATGTTTCTGCTACTGTTCTCCTACAGAACAGATTTTCATGCCTCTTCTTGATTACCTTATACTGACTGAAAATGACTAATATCCTCATCCAAAAATACTGAGGTTTCCTGCTATTTAGAGGGGATATTCATGTACACCAAAACTGAATTGTTGGATTCATCTCGTACTGATTTAGTTGGGAGGAAGCAAATTCATTCAGTATTTCTCAACGATCTGGAGCAACTGAATTAAATAACCTACACACATTCGGATCGTCCCAACCGATTTTTGAACACACTTGACCTATGTTTCACACTAGTCCTTCTCTCATAATACACCACCATCGCTGGCCTATCGGTTAAATCTGACCACAACTTATATCACTTATTTTATACTTTCCTCCATACATCTCCATTCCTGCCACTATGCGGGTTGTTTTTCTGGCACTTTTGATCGGGCCGATTGGGAGGGCAATGCGTATATATATACGCTAACTATAATTGTGAAGTGACTGCTTTGACTATTTAGACCAGATTCTGCCGATAAAGTGGGAACTGTAAATTGTTAATGGGATCGAGCAGGTTCATTTCCTTCTTCGGACTAAATCTTTTTTCTCCTCAAAATCCATGGTTTCATGACACCTGTTCCCTGGCCATTCAGGCTTGAGACAATGCTTATCGGGTGTGGAAAAATTCTCGTATCTCCTATCACTCTTGCCAATTTATCATTCAGCTAGGAAATCGTTGCAGGGATACACTTCGACGAGCAAGCGGGCTTTCATTATACGAAAATGCGCTGACCTCCTGGGTCTCCTACTGACAAAATCTCTCTGGCCTTTCTTGCCAAAACATCTTAACAACTTCTGTAAATCATCTTTTCTCCTCTTATTCGCCTGATGATTTGTTGCTTAATACTCACTTGAAAAGCCAATCATCTCATTTGGCCTCCTATTTTCCTCTATTCAAACCCTGGACGCATTCTGGTATTCTTGCTCCTCTTTCTCCTCTCAGTGTCCATGCCTTTTTCCTGTGATTCATGTTGTCGGGTGCATGAGCTGCCTGAAATCTATGAAACGCTAGGAAGGCGAGTGGCCCGGACGGCCATTCCTCTCCGAGTTTTTGAGGAGTGTGCTTTCGTGCTGACCCACCACCCTCGTTTCAACTATATTCTCTATGCGTCTTAAATACTAGCACTTTCCCTTACAATGTTGGATCGCGCATATGCTTCCAAATATTACTGAAACAAATTGATGACTTGCTTGATCCTTTTAACTATCAGCCCAATAGCTCTCACTTAGTTATTCTTTTAAGAATCTTTAACCTTCTCAACTCTCACTTCTTAGATCATCTGGAATTCTATTCCCTTCTTTTTGGTCATCAGAATGGCTTCGGCTGCGCGAGACTCTACTGGCAAATTATACTTTCCTATTTAACGATTTATGGTTTTTCTCCCTCAGGAACTACGGGGAGACTTGTGCGTGGTGGTGCATGACATATCCAAAGCATTTGACCGGGTATGGGCACGCGCACTGCTCTCCAAGCCTCCCCTCCTTTGGGTTTCTTCTTTCTCTTTGCTTACTTAATGTCCTAGCTTTCTTTTTCAAATATCTCTCGACTGTTGCTGCTTGTTGAAATGGGGCGATCTTCTATTTTCTGTTTCAACTATGGTGCTTCTCAGGCGTTCTGGGTTATCTCCTACTTTATTCCATGCTTTTCATCAATGATCGTCTCACTTGCACATCTAACTCTATCCCACTCATATGTCGATGACTTGCCCCTTCATTCTTCAACACTCATAATCAATTACTGCTCCCTTCTTTTACTTCTAGAATTGCCTCTCGTCCTAAATCTTTCCGATTCTATTCTTGCTGATCCTGGATAGAATTTCGGGTTGGGGTCGCTCTCAAGCTTGTGAAATTTATTCTTTAAAAACCAACTTCTACAATCTCTCTCTCTCTTCTAAGACACTTAACTTTTCTATCTCTTTCGACGGTTTTTCGTCTCTCCTGTTGTTGACAACATAAACATCCTTAGCCTGAACATAAACAAAAAAATGTTTTTGAAACCTCATATCACAGTGTTGCTAGGGCGGACTCAAGGAAACTGGGAGTTCTGTGTAGAGTGCGGACTTTTTTTTCCTCGTCTCAGTTACTCCAGCTATACAAAGATTTTGTCCGCCCTGTATGGAGTACTGCTTCTCATATCTTGTGGGGGCGGGGCTCTGGTTTTATCCGGCTTTTGGATAATGGTCGAGTCAAAGGACAAAAGACTTATAAACTGTCCTGTACTTTCTAGTTCACTTGACCCTTTAGATTTGCGGCGCAATGTTGGCGTTCTATCCCTTTTCTATAGGTCTGTAGAGGCAAAAGTGTCGAGGGAATAGTCCACTCGCGTACCACCACTTTACGACGGCCCTCGTGTAGCAACAAGGGGTGCTGTGTTGGCACATGAGTTTTGTATTGATTGTAAAGTAACTCCAGACTGGTTCGCTGCAGGTGTTCTCTTTCGTTTCCTGCCACATCCTTTCTGTGGAATTTCTCTCCATTCATCTGTGTTTCCTCTCAATTTAATTTCCCTCACTATTTTAAAGCCTGCGTCTGTGCTCATACTGCGTAATTTGCGTTAGATTGATTTTTGAGGCGTTCAACACCCACTCCCTTTGTTAATAGGGTTTTGCCCGTGAGCGGCTGGGGTGACAACTGTAAAACAAATAAATAGTAGTCTAATAAGGAATCCTTAAGCTAGCTGAAAAACCACAAGAATGGATCTCCAACGGTGAACACTTCTAGAATGCATAAAAGTCGGCATAACCGAGGAGCTTGCTCGCTTACCAAAAAAAAAAAAAAAAAAAAAAAAAAAGACGAGTGGAAGCCGCCATCTATCTGCAACCCCCTGCAACAGCAACTCGATCAGTGATGATGGTGGCTTGGCAGCAAATAAAACTAACTTGAAAGATTGAGGATTTGGATATGTTAGACTTTGATAAGATTCATGGCCGGAATTGCATTGACAATCTCATTCACCTTCAAGGAATCACACAGGGAACCTCATCGTAAAAACTGAGAGGACAGTCATCAAGGAGCAAAGATATTCAAATTTGCAGTCTGTGAAAGAGGAGATGTGGCTCTACGAAAAACATGAGCTGCTGCCTACAGAAGAGAATCATTTATGCGGTGGCATGAAAAATGGCCAAGGTTTTCATTATTATCAGTGCACTTGAGGCAAATAATCTATTCAGCACTCCATTTCATCATGTCAAGGGAGCGTAATTTGATAGTGTAGGTTAGGATGTAAAACCCAACAAGGAACAGCGCTCGCAGATACTAGTGAAGCTTAATGTTTTTGCATCACAATTTGGTTATTAATATTGAATTGAAGTATGTTGAATATCCGATCTTAAAGGGAGTATTTTATCTATGTCATGTTTGAATAAAAGCGTTTTTTTTATTTAACTTTTCGGCTGATTTATTTTGAGTCTCTTCTTTCATTATTTTTAATTTTTATATTGTGTAGCTAGTTAGAAGATCTTCTCGTAAAATTGATAATTCATGTTAAAATTAAAAGCTAGTAGGCTAAACTTTGTTAATACTTGAAAATTGGAAATGTGGAATATTTTTTTAAATAAACACAAACCTTAAAAAAGTTGATTAATATTTCATTTGCAATTATTACTCTCCTTAAAGGTCTATTTTAATTTATAAAATCACATATACTTGGGCACAACCAAATATGAAATATAAATGACTAAGTATTGTTGTACAGGAATGCAATTTTGAGTTGCCTAGCAGTGCACAAATGTGGTCTATCTTATTTACTGTGTATTTATCATATTAATTAAGTATGTTGGTATCGGTACTCGGCACCTAAAAAATAGTTCAAGTTCTAAGTATCGTTAATCTTGGACCGCTTTTCTGGGTATCGGTACATCCCTATATATATATATATATATATAATATATTTATACTATATAATATATATATATATATATATATTATATATAGATATATTTATATATATATATATATAATATATATATATATATTATACTTATATATATAATAATATATAAATATATATAATTATATATATATATATATATAATTATAGATATTATTATATATATATATAATATATATATATATATATATATATATATATATATATATATATATTTATATTATTATTATTATATATATATAGGCATCAGGCGAAGTGTCAAATTTGGCACTTTAGGTACAACTTTCTCACTCTTTTCTATCACTTTTTGGATTTTTTTTTTTGGAAATCATGGCACTAAGTAGGGGCATTAGCAACAAAATTATTTACTGACTTGAGGAATAAATAATTAGTTTTAATTTTAAGTTTAATGAAGCTCATCAGACTTGTCCTCTTGGTGGGGGTGGAATAGGTCCATAGGGTAGTGAATAGGGACATCTCTTGGAATTATAATTGTGTAATATATGTCTTAGATAAAAGTTACTTTTTATTAATTATTATTTCCTATTGGAATAATTGTTTATTAATATTGGAGAAGAGTACAAAGAGTGACATCGTCATGAATGATTTCCATAGAAGACGATTTCTCAGAGGGGACATGATACAGTCTACAAAATATTTTACATCTATGGATAATACAGAGACCAATAAATCTTTTCATAGTAGAGCACTGGACAGTGACAGGGGGGCTAATTAGAAATTAAGAAGAAGCATTGCCATCAAATTTAAAGGAAAGGTGATTTTGAGTCACAGGCTGTTAAACGTTTGAAAAGTCTGTCACAGGAGGTTGTTGAGTATGACTCGCTATCAATATTTAAGGATATTTGTGGAGCTACCCGTACTCTCGCGCTTCAGTTATCATTTAATAATATTTATATGTAGCCAAATTGGCGGGTTTTTAGTCACAGTAGTTATTAATTTAGATTGCATGTGTGACCAGAACTTAGTTATTAAAGCATGTGGATGGTATTGGGTACATATATATCACTTATTTGACTAAGCAAAATGGTAGAATTCTTTAGTCTACAGTAAATTTGGGAACTAAGCCCTAGACGTGCTTTGTGGATTTGATAGCATTGTTGGTTAGTGGTTGACTGGGACAGTCTCGATAGGCCCATGTGGTCTTCTTCTTACTGTCTCTATATCCTTAATGTTCTTATCCCCATTATTATTATTATATTAGTATATTATATTATATACTTATTATATATAATAAATATATATTATATAAGTATTAGTATATATATATATATATATATATATATATATATATATATATAGATATATAATATTATATTATGGTAAAGCTGTAGACAGGGACCCACACATTTTTGAGACCGAAAATTTGCTAAGTTCAAAAAAACTTCTAAGTTCAGAAAATTAAGTTAGGTTAAGTTGTTTTAAGAAAATTCTTTAGTGGCAGGCTTCTGGAATTTATGCGAGAAGCTTGCCACTAAAGAATTTTTTAAAAAACTTAACTTAACTTAATTTTCTGAAACTTAAGAAAGTTTCCTTTGAAAGAAAAATTACTAATTACGAACTTTTGCTCAAATCCACCAAAAACCTTAATATAATATATATATATATATATTATATATATACTTAGTATATATATTATATATATAGTGTATATATATATATTTATTATATTATATATATATATATATATATAATTATATTATATATAATATATATATATATATATAGCTATAGTATAATACAGAATTATTAAAATTAGCAAATTTATTTTTACAAACATTTTTCTATGTTTGGAATGCTTTTTGTTTATCTTAATTGTTTTCTAAGCAATTTTTTTATTATAAAATTAGAAAAACAATAATAATTAAAGAATCTATTAACCTTTGGCAACTTTTAAAGCTATGTTTACCATATTTTTTTCTTGTTAACCGAGGCAGTGTCTTAAGTAAGCTTGAGGGGAGTGTTTGTCAGTTTTATTTCTCTTTCTGGAAAATTGTTATGTACGCTATTCTGAAAAATTTAATTTTTTTTTTCTATATTCTTATATTTTCAATGCGCAGTATTATTGTACTGCAGTGAAGTTTGTAAAGTAAAGAAAATCATATGTGAAAATTATAAATTAAATAAGTATTTTTGAAAAAGGTAACTTGAAATATTTTTAGGTTTAGTTTTAGTTCGTAAAAATTAGAGACTAATAAATGGGGAAAATCCAAGATTAAAATGCAATTAAGCTGCCCAAATAGATATTTTATTAAAACGAAAGTCCTTTCCTGGGAAAAGATATTGCAAAAAGAAAGTTTGTTAGGTGAAATCTGTGACTGCTTCAAGAATGAAACAGATTTTTTGAAAAAACATCAGACTTATCTCCACAAGAAGACAAGAAAAAAAGTGGAAGAAAACGTATAACAAGCAGCCGAAAATGACAAAATTTTAATAAGAGAAGCCCTTAAGAACAGAAGAACAACTTGCAAAATTCGAATCAAAAACAGACTTACTGCAGCGGTTAGCTTTAAGTCTGCAGAAACTAATTATATAGGCGGTCTTAAGGGAGCTGGGTTTGATTGCAAGATGTCCCCGCAAATAGCAAAAAAAATAAACCGAAACTAAATGCCAAGAGCGCTAAATTTGGGCAAAGCAGGTTCATCAACATGGACAGAAATGGGACTGGGGAAAATGTAAGTTTCATATTGGTGTTTTTCATTTCAAAATTAATTATTTCATTATAATTCCCTGATATTGGAAAACATTTATTTTCTCAAAATTTATTTGTCATGCTTTTAATTTTCATCAGGTCGTGTTCAGTGATGAAATTTGATCAATCCAGTGCACTGATCGAATCCTTCAGTAGATTCGTTAGGAGGTCTGGCAGAGGCTTTAAACATTTGAATGTGAGCAAACAGAGAGTGCAAACATCCAACGCAGGTTCATGCATTTAGGAGAGTTGATGTCAGTGTATGGGAACGGGTAGACTTGAGATGTTAAGGTACAATGAGGCAGGAAGCAGAATACAAACATCCTTGGAATCTCGCCTGTTGCTCAATTGGCAGGATTGGGCTAATGAGCAAAGGTTCTGGACATGCTTGACAAGATTTCATAATTAGATGATGGGGCTCCATGTCACAAAGGTCGACTTGTTTCACAATTTTTGGATCCATGGCAATCCAAATACTACCCATGCGCTAGAAAGAGCCCTTGATATGAAATCGGATCGACGAGATTTTGTGGTCTAGTTTTATAAAAAAAAGAAAATGAAAAAGGAGAAGAATAAAACAAATAAAAATCAGTTGGATTGATCACAATTAATGTGTGGACCGAAATGTAAGCATTCAACATATGAATATTAGTACATTCAATGCCACAAAGGATAGATTCCCTCTAAAAGGCTAAAGGATGGTTTTTACTAACTATGTAACAACTTGAGTGTAATATGCATTGAAATCAATGTTAATTAATTAAGACCATTCATTAATAGTAAAAAATAATAAAAATAATTTAAAAAGTTTTAAATTTTTGTATCCAAAAACATTTACAAAATATATAAAATAAAAAAAATTGCTAAATTTTTTTTGCAATTTATATTAATCTAATAATATATTATTCATTATTCTTTTTGTTACATACACTTGCGTGTTCACTTGAGCGGGGTATTGGTGCGTACAGCCTCCCTCATTCACCCCCTCCTCATCTCGCCCTCACCCACCTCCTCCACCCCCTCTATCCCTCGCCAACACCCTACCCTCTTCCTCACCCACTCCCTCCCTTCCATCCTTCTCCTCCTTTTCATCCATCCACTTCTTTGGTCTCCCCTTCCTCCCTTCCTATCCCCCCGCCTCCACCAAAACTCTCTCTAAACCACTTCTCTGCCTCTCCAATTCTTCACTAAATGCCACATACAATCTAACATTCCCTTCTCGCTGCTTCCCACCAGGACCATTCTCATCACACCCTCTCCCTTCACCACCATCCTATCCTTCCCGTTCTCTAACCCACAAAACCGACTCTAACCCTTTCATCTCAAATACTTTCAACTTTTTTCCTGGACTAGCATTCAACCCCTCCACGTTTCACACCCATTACACACCGCTGGTACAACAGAGTGGTTTTTTCAACCTAACTTTCTTAACTTTCTGTAGATAGATCCCCCCTTCCAGATTCTTCTCAGACACTCAAAGCCCTCATTCATTCACCTATTTCTATGTGTCTAATCTCCTCCTTCATCCCTCCCCCTTTACTCAACTCCATCCCCTTAATAATTAAACAATCTTTACTTTTCCAAATACTACCCCTACTCTAACTCTACCCTCTCCCCCATCTCACTTTCCTCCCCTTCAAACACTAAAACACTTTACTCTTTACCTGGATTTCATTTTAAGGCCCCTTTTGTCCACACACTTGCTCAAACTTCCTCACCACAATACTCAGCCCTTCCGCCGTCTTCGCCACTAGGGCAGTATCATCCCCAAACAGTATCATGTTCACTTCCTTCTATCATTCCCATTCATCAATTCCACCCCCTCCCTTCCTGCCTCACCATTCCTCTGCAAATCACTCTCCATAAACAAATTGAATAGCCACGGCGACATTACACACCCTGCCTCAATCCTACACCGTCCTAAACATCTCACTCTCCCCTCCCAACACTCTCACACACCTTCTACTATTCCTATAAAAAGCCCTAATACCTTTCCCCAAATTACTCCCCACCCCATTTTCCTCCAACACCCTCCACAGTTTCTCCCTATCAACTCTATCATATGCTTTCTCCTGATCTAAAAAACACCCATACACTTTCCCTTTCCTCTCAATACTTTTCTCCACAAGCATCTTTAGTGTGAACACTCTGGTCCACACACCCTCTTCCCTCCTAAATCCTCCTTGTTCTTCCCCAGATATACCCCTCCGTTAAACCTCTACTCTCTCAATTCAGTATTTCTTCCGTACACTTTCCCTACACACACTTAAAAGACAATATACCCTCTATAAGTTCCCATTCCATCCATATTTCCCCTTTCCCCTTATTACAGGGGAACCAAAACATCCATCCTCCCAATCCTGTGGTACCACACCACTCCCTCCAACATATGTTAAATAACCTATGCAGCCCATTTCCTCCACCCCTACTACCTCCCTTCTGCACATTTCATTTCTCACACATCCAGGACCTGCAGATTCCCCTTTTTTTCCTTTATTCACGCCCTAGTAACTTTCCTCATTTGTACTTTCACTCCTCCCCCTCCCTCCCCACTTCATTTCCCATCCTCACTCTTGCAATTTATCTTCCTCCCTTACCCACCCCCTTTCATTCAATTAGGTCCACTAAAAAATATTCCCCCCACCTCTCTAATATATATATATATATATTATATATATATATATAGATATTATATCATATATATTTATATATATATATATATTATTATATATATATATTATATATATATATATATTATAATATATTATAATATATAATATATAATTATATTTAGGTCCAGGCATCCCGAAGAGACATGCAGGTAACTAAAAAACATAATAGTTACACAAAATAAATTCATCATTTTCACTTTCAGGAGACATTTATACCCATGAAATAAAAATAAATAAAAAAATAACGCTTTTAAAATTTAATTGTTAAAAAATGTTGGAAAAATTATTACTTTTTGAGAACTACGAAGCAGCTTGAGTACTTTAGGAATTATTGGACATTAAGGACATTGGAATATAGAGCAGTAAAAAGCCACATTGGGCCTATCGAGACTGTACCCCAGTCAAACCACTACCCAAACATGCTCATTGCAAATCCACAACAGCACCCATACGGGGCTTGTCAATTTGTTATAACTACAAATCCACCAATTTGGCTTAGTCCCAAAACTAAATGATATATAAATATGATACCAAACCATCCACATGCATTAATAACAAAGTTATGGTCACACATGCCATCTAACAATAACTGTATAACTAAAAACCCGCCAATTGGGCTTCGTCAATATCTTATTATTGATACCCCAACCATCCGATAAACTGAATCTAACCGTTTCTTTAAAGTTGCAATCGAGTCACATCAAACAACCTCCGCTGCAGGGCACTATTCCAAATTTAACCAACCCTATTTACTGAAATGGCATGTTTCATAAAGCGGTCAATATATACTGCTGTGAATTGGGCTGCTATGTCTTAATTTTCTCTCAGCTTCAGATGAAACCTGATAGTGGTCACGTCATTGTCCGATGTTCTATCATTGAAAAATTTGATTGGTCATCTATGTTATTCAATAGATGTAAATAGCTCTGGCCGCGCCGCTTCAATAATATAGATAGCTCGCTCTCCGTACGCGGTCCCCCCTGAGGAAATCGCCTTTCTTAAGAAAACATTCCTAACTCCTTCAGCCTCTCCTCAATAGCTCTTACCCTTCAAACCAGAAATCATCCTTGTTGCTTTACTTTGCACTCTCTCTAGCATATCTAAGTCTTTCTTTAAACAAGGGGCCAAACTTATGCACAATACTTTATTACTGGCCTAACATAGCTTTATACAGTTTACTATTACTTCTTGCTTCTTGTAAACAACATGCGATTTATTTATAATGCCCAGCATCTTATTAGCTTTATGTCTAGCTTCCAAACATTGCTTAGCTACTTTCAAATTTTACTGCTTATAATCACACTAAATCTTTTTCTTGGTTCCACGGACTCAAGCCACTCTCCATTCATATCGTAGTTAAAACTTTTATTTGAGTAACCTAGGTGAAGGAAGTTACACTATTTACTATTAAAATTCATTATCCACTTATCTCCCAAGAATTTATTCAAGATCATTTTGAATCTTTATGCATCCTTTCACTATTGCCTAACTGAGGGCGGGGGGGCGGGGGCTGGCACTTTAGTATCTCTGCAACTAGAAACCTTGCATTTAAGTCCCTGGTCTAAAATCAGTTATATATATGAGGAACAATAGTGGCCCCAGCACTGAACCCTGTGGACACCACTCGTTCACTAATTTTCCCATGAATGATATATTTCCCATTTAGTTGTAACACTGTTTTCTATTCGCAACCACTCTTTAACCAACCATGTACACTCCACCTATAACCACATTTGCAAATAACTTTTTCATCAGCCTTATGTGGGGAACCATATCAAAAAAAGCTTAACTAAAGTCTAAATATACAATATTCAACGGATCTCCTCGGTCAATGCAGTCAGTAATGTATTCAATAAATGTCAAAAGGTTGTCTGGACCATGACCTACCCTTTCTCGAAAATTATTATTTAATGCTTAATGAGTCATTCTCTTCAAATATTTCTCTGAATAATATATTTTCAGTAACTTATCCAGAACCTTTACAACCAGAGATTTTAAGCTAACTGGACTATAATTTCCCAAATCTTCCTTACACCTTTCTTAATAAATAGGCACAACATATGCTGTTTTTCAGTCATCTGGTACCTCAACAAATGTTATAGATCGCTTAAAAATAAATACAGTGCCTTTGCAATGCCTAGTACCTTCCTTGAGAATTCTATCATATATACCATCGGGCCTGCAGCTTTACTTGGATCAATATGGGCTAGTAATAAACGTTTTAAATCTTTTACATCAAATTCAAATTCTATAAGTCTATTTGTTACTTGCATACAAGAACTATTAGTCTCAAAAATAATTATCTAATCTTTCCTCAGTAAACACTGAAGCAAAATAAGCATGGAAAATGTTGACCAAACTCCTTATCTGAACTCACTAATTTTCATCAATAATTGGACCAATTGTCCTATTCTTACTCTTAAATTTTATAAAAGCTAAAAAAACTTCAGGTTCTTATTACCTATTCCTTGCTAAATTAATTTCTGCCTCTCTCTTTTGCCTGTCTTATTGACTGGTGAAGTTCATTTCTATTTTTTCCTATATAAATTTTCCTTGGAGTGTCTCCCTACTTTACTACCCTTGAATATTATAAACATCTGCGCTTTTCATTAATTTTCTCTCCTATCCCTCTATTCCACCAAACAGGTTATCTCTTCGCCACCCTAATGGGTCTTAATCTTATAACAGGTTTTACATATTCAGTTAAATATTGTTGCATTAATTTTCAATGATAAAAATACATATTTCGTATTTAAACTGTTTATTATCCCAGTTCAGTGTGGTCTATACTAAGCTGTCTCGAAATTTGGTAAATCGCCATTTCGGAATTCTAGGATTTCCTTCCTTTATTAACTTGCAATTTGTGTGTCCAGATTCACATTCATATTAAATATAATTATATTATGAGTCACTAAGTCCTAAATTCTCCTCAACTCTAAACTTCATCCACCATACCTATTACATCATTAGTGATAGTAGAATACGAAGTAGCTCGAGTACTCCGAGGAGCGCGCAAAGGTGCAAATATTGAATTTTTTTTCTTTGGGTAAACTCTTCCATTAAATTTGGAGGGAAAAAAAAGGTGTGACAGGTTCTGGGTTTTCTTTCAGCCGTACCGGGGAGACGGGGTGACTTCGTCCCCCCCCTGTCCCCCGTCGGCTCAACCCTAAAAAGGGGAAGATAAAAAGAAAAAAATAACATTTTGCTCCAGAGCAAATAAAACAAAAACACTATTTGGCAACTCTTGCTCTAGTGTATTACTGCAGGATGGAAGGTTGATGAGAGCATACGGCTTTGCCAGAACCTAAAGATTTACTAATTATTTAAGTATTAATTAACTTTGGTAGAATAAAACAATATTTTTTTTTTAAAGTTTCATTTTCGATGACAATTTGCTTGCTTAAAATCAAAAATAGTTATATTTATTTCCTGTAGCTGTTATAGTTTTAAAGGTTACATGCATCGTGACTACGGGATGGCTGGCCAATTATATACTATATAACTATTATATATATATATATATATATATATATATTATATAATATATATATAATATATATATATATATATATATATATATTATATATATATATAATATATACTATATATAATGCGCGTGCGTGGGTGTCCCGTAATTCTGAATCATAAACATGTAGTAACATAACAACTCTAGGATAGCACTAACTTAACGGTTAAACTCCAGCCTCAAGTAAACTACTTCAAAAACTTAGATGAAGATTCAAGTCCAAAAAAAATAATAAATTAAAAATAAATTTAAAAAATTACTAAAAAAAAAAAAAAATAAACATCGAAATAACATTTAAAAAATTTGGTAAATATCTAGTATTTGATCTAAATATTTTCTGAAAAAATTTTACAAAGTTCAGAAAAAATTTCTAAGTTCATAAAAGTTAAGTTCTTTAAGAAAATTGTTTAGTTTCAAGCTTCTAGCATAATTCCAGAAGCTTGCTACTAAAGAATTTTCTTAAAAAACTTAATTTAACTTAACTTTTCTGAACTTAGAAATTTTTTTCAGAAAATATTTAGATCAAATATTAGATATTTACCAAAAATTTAAAAATATAAAGCACCACAATCATGAGAGAAATTTAGAACCTTTAGATCCCAATGCGTTAGGGATGCACGAAAACTATCGATTTCGAAACAGTCGATAGTTTTTCGATTATCAATGCATCAATAACATTTTTATTTTTGCGATAATCGATAGTTTTTTCCGATTATTATCAATGATTCTATTATATTTTATAAGCCGTTTTCCATTTAGCTTTTGTGCTAACGCTCGATAAGAAATTAGCTAAGTATAGATTTAGCACGAATTTTCGGGCATAAATCGAATGATTGTTACAAATATTATTTGATCAGCTGTTCTGAGGACACGTGGTTTTGGAATAAAACCAAAAATTAAAAAATAACAAATGGTTTTGATTACAAAAATAATTGATAACTATTGTGATTGGAGTTTACTTCAGAAGTGTTTATTGCATTTGTGAACTGAAACATTCATCAATCAACGGACCTGCTACGCCGCATTTGTTTGTTTGCATTTGTTAGCATTTTCCTTAAATTCTGTAAGCACGGGAAATAGCAATCTTACAGAATTTAGGAAATTCCTTACGTTTGGTGAGCATTTTCCTAAATTTGTGCTAAATTTGACAAAATGGAAGGCAATTTTAGCATTTTCCTAAATTTCATTAGCAAAAGCGCAAAATCGAAAACGTCTTTAGTTTTTCTGAAAATGCTTTTCTTTATTTAATAACAGATATTCTCCTTTGTAATACTAAGCCGTTTTCGTTTTTGCCATTTGTGCTAACGCTCCCGATAAGAATGCATAACTTCCAGTTTTAGCACGAATTTCGGGCATTATCGAACGATTGTTTACAAATATTTTGATCAGCTGTTCTGATGGAGCACGTGGTTTTGGAATAAAACAAAAATAAAAAAAAAAATAACAAATGGTTTTTATTACATATAATTGATCAACTATTGAGGAGTTTATCGATTTGGAAGAAAATTAGATTTAAAGCTAATTTCATGAATGAAGCATTCATCAAATCAACGATCCTGCTACGCCGCCATCTTGTTTCTTTACATTTGTTCGTTAGCATTTTCCTTAAATTCTGTAAGCACACGGGAAATAGCAACCTTACGAATTAATAGAAAATTCCTGACGTTGGTTAAATTTTTTCTAAACTTTTGGGTTAAATTTGACAAATCAAAATGCCAACTTTATATTTCCTTAAATTTCTTAGCACAAATTGCAAAATGATAACCGCCTTTACAATATTGTTCGGTTTATTATTATTATTTTATTATTATTATTATTATTATTATTATTATTATTATTATTATTATTATTATTATTATTATTATTATTATTATTATTATTATTATTATTATTATTATTATTATTATATTATTATTATTATTATTATTATATTATTATTATATTATTATAGTATTATATTATTGATTAATTTATTTATTATTATTATTGATTATTATTAATTATTTTATATATATATTATTATTATTATTATTAATTATTTTATAATTACTGATTATTATTATTATTAATTGTTTTATTTCCCTGTTACATATGGCACCTTAATTTTCTCTTATTATTATCTATATTATTAAAATTATTATTATTATATATTATTATTATTATTATATTATTTAATTATTATTAATTAATGACTAAGCCAAATTGCGTGATTTGTAGTTATACAACTAAATTTTGATAACCCTAATAGGGTGTTACTTGTGGATTAATGCATGAGCATGTCATTTATGTAATTAGTGGGTTGGACTGGTAACTCAAGTCTCATAGGCCCATAGTGGCTTCTTATATCTCTGTCTTACTATATTAAATTACCATAATGTTCTCCTATAATGTTCCATAATGTTCCCCTTTGGAAGATATACACTCTATTAATATATAAGTCTACTTATAATGAATAATTAGAAAAAGTAGGGAGTTAAACTTTGCACTCTGCACATCATGAAACCACTTAGAGAACCCCTACATACTTCATCCAGCCCATCCTATAGTATTGCCATAATTTAAAGTAACACAGTCTTACTATTGAATTATTATATAAAACCATACTTCTCTCAATTGTAAATCCAATTTTATTTATGCTCAATTTAGAGTTTGTAAGTGTTTTTTTGATTTTTTAAAATTTTTATTTAATATTTAGTAACAACTTTTTGTATCATTAAATTATAATCAAAAAGTCTACCCTCAGTAGAGTTAGGTTTCTTCTAATACTTAATAACTCCAAAAGCAATATAGTTTTAGTATGAATATATATATTATACATTTATATATTTGATTGTCTGTGTATAGCTATCTGTTGCGA
Organism: Trachelipus rathkii; assembly: GCA_015478945.1. Classification (NCBI taxonomy): domain Eukaryota; kingdom Metazoa; phylum Arthropoda; class Malacostraca; order Isopoda; family Trachelipodidae; genus Trachelipus; species Trachelipus rathkii. Next base: position 23,162 of record JABUQX010007367.1, on the reverse strand, counting down.
AGTTTAATACCGAAAACGATTTCATTGTGTGTAGTGATCTATTCATATTCTTATATTAGTGCGCTATACTAGATTATACTATAAGAAAACTTCTCTTTTTCGATATATATCCTGAAAATCATCCATCCGATGTAGACTTTGGTAATATATCTTGAGTGTGTGCTATAAAGATACACTCAGGTGATATGTCGCTGGGATCTCACCACACCCTCATTGCGAGCGCCAAAGTTACTCTCAGCGTACTTTGATGAGAACATTTCATATTATTCCCAATTGTATCCCTTATAAACTGTTAGAGAAGTAAAACTAAACGACCCGACCTTGTGTGTCACCCGACCGAAGTTATTATATGCGCTAGGACGCTGCTGGTTAATAATCGATTATCATACTATTCACACACATGCAGAAACATGTTTATAACATGATATAAATATCCAGTTCCAGCCATTATTTATATTGAAGGCGTTGTTGATGTAGAGCGTTAGGTGCCAACTCGAACAATATACTGGTCAGGCTACGGCGATAGAGTTTGCTAATTCTGGAATCTGCCTCTTATATGGCTCCATTTTATTCCAAACCAAAAAGTAATTAAATACTTTTATTATATCCAAAATAGATATGCGTGTGACTGATAATTTTCCTAGATCGCCTAAACATGAAACATGTGATGTTATATTATTTAAATAGATAATAGTCCCTGTTAGATTTATATAGATAACTGGAAGCTAAGTCCTATATTATAGAGTAATCTGTCCTTGTGAATTCTATATGCTGATAATAGGCCATATTTATTGTCTAACTTCAAATATGAGTTAAGGTGGACCGGATCCGTTCCTAGCAAATTTATAACCCATTAGTGATTTGTTTTAATTAAGCTATTACAAGTTAGATACGAGAGAGATAAATCTGTATAATATATTTTGCTTATCTTACATAAAGCTATAATAATTTTTGTTAAGATTGTTTATATTAAACCCAAAAATTTGAAATTTACCCTGTATATAATACCTCATGGCTAATTGATCTACTATAGTATTAAGCGTGAATGGCCTGGATAAGAAAGTAAAAATTATTCGATTTTTCACTTTAGGTTTTAACGATTATATAGTTGTGCGTAGGCATATACAATAGGCAAAAAAGTAGTTATGTTATTGTTATTCATTAATAGGTTTGTAACATAAATAATAATGTATAGGGTTAACATGAATAAAATAAGTGTCATGTAAGTGATAATATAAAAGGATAATATAATGAAATGAAATTAAATAAAATTTGAGTTAATTATATATATAGAATTGGAATTAACAAACACAAATCTATAAGGACAAAGGAAAGAGCAACAGTAAAGAAGTTAATGCTTGAAAAACTAGGTATTATGTCAGTCAGGAATTAGAAAAACTTGACAGAGCATCACAGTATTTGTTGCAAGTTTATGGTTCAAATCATTTCCAATAATATCCAACCTTTGAACCTGCTCACTCTGTTCAGGTGTTCTTGCATATACAAATCTAATCTTTAGATAGCTATTTGAAATCTTAGCAGCAACTAAGTATACTAACCAGTGACTCGTACAATATCATCACTATGACATCCGTATTAAACCTTCTATATTATTAAAAATATTGATAAGTCTGTAGAAACTAACAAAATTCATAGTATATAACTTAAAAATTAACACAAGAAACCAATACACGATGATAACTAATAAATAAAATTCAATTTGTATGTAAATAGATGATGTGATGATATGAGCATTTGTTTCGCTAGTGACGGCAACTCCCCAATTAGGAAGATTTTGTTAGGTTATAATAGATGTCTGATTACTAAATTAGGATGATGCATATAAGCTAATTATAATATATGTGATATTATTCAAATAATGATTATATAAACTAATGCTTATTATATGTAGTGTTCTATTGTTAAGTATATTCTATACTGAGTTTTGGATATTTAGCTATAACTCTAAATGAATAAATAGGAAATATAAATTTTGTTATATATAAATGACCATAATATTGATATTCAACTATTAAACCCTAAATTTTAGTGTCTATTGTTCTATAATTCTAGGTATATGTGTTAAATTTCTATTTTTGACAACATAAAGGGCTGTATTCAGCACTAATATAATATATTAAGATGTTTGCTAACTTAATATAATAAATATACTAAAATTGTATTTTTTATTTTCTTATTATTAAATTATGAATAATAAACATATTAGGATATTTGCGTTATATTTTTCTCAACAATTTTACTGAAAATTATAATTTGTATTAAATAGATATTATAGGTATATATTAATTATATATAAGATAATTATATATATATATTATATATATATATATATATATATATATATAATATATATATTAATTATATCTTAATATATATATAATTATATATAATATATATAATATAATATATAATATATATAATATTATATTATATATATTATAATTTGTCAAATATTAGTAGTCTAAGTGAGGTATTTGAAATCACCTAGTAATATCTCTATGTAGGATTATAGTAAGTACTCCTAAGGAAGTTGAATATTAACCTCTACTTTTTGATCACTAAACGATTAATAAGCTAGTAAAGGAAAACTCCACATCATATTTTATTACTCATGTATAAGCTTAGCTTTCCAAAAGAAGGCTAGTTAGATGGGCTCAGTTGTATCTATAGGACCTATTACAATATTATTAAATAATTGTTGTCAGTATTTAGTTGCACATAATATATCTTTTGTATAATACCTATAATGTTATTTATATAGCTCAGCTATTTAAAATAGTTACCTCATAGTGGTGCACCGTAACCGTGTTTAAGAGGGGAGGCCTTACGGAGGTTAGCGTTCGCAAGACAACGACTCACTCTCTTTATGGGTAAGTGCTAAGCTTATCTATATACGGGGTGAAAATGTAATGGGTGTTATTTCACTTTATAAGTATTAATCTATTGGTCAAGATACTATATATTAATAGGTTATAACTCTTGTGAATATAAGATCATCTCTAAAGGGTACTCAAGGGTTACTACATACCTATTGGTATACCTAGATACCATCATCACTCACATCAACAACTCTGAGCTTACTCACTCATACATATATTTATGTGTTTAATGTACACAAAAATAAATTTATATATTGAATACTATATAATATAATACTATGTGTTCTTTGTTATTAAATGATTAAATTACATAGGTATATACCTACTAAATATACTATAATGTAATTATAATAATAACTTAATAATAACTTAATTGTACTACCTACCCCCTCTATATATATATATATATATATTTATATATTATATATAATATACTAATAGTGATATTTATATATATATATATACTAGAAGTAAGTGAGTAGTGGGGTTTATTATATATATATTATATATTTATATTATATTAATATAATTATAAATATAATATTATATATATATATATATATATACTGAATAAAAATATAGGGTATATATATTTATTAATATATATAATATATTATATATATATATATATTATACTAGGTATATATATATAACTTAATATATAATACTATATATATATTGTAAGATTTTTTAATTTGATACTCACTACAAGACTCAATTATATATCAGTAGTGACTAGGATTATAAGAAATACTCATTTATTAAGATAAGAATATTATATATCCTATGTAAGTTAGAATTCTGTTATTTACTCACACATAAATTATGAGGTATAGCGTGATTAGTTTAACAATCATTTAAATTGACAACTCAAATAGTATTGTTGTAGCGTGACACGTTGACTTAATTATGTAAAGTGAGGTTAAATGAGTATGGTCGGTAAGAATATATGCCGAGTCAAGCGTGGGTAGGAATCGCGAGACAGAAATGGTTTACACTATAGATCATCATATGGTTATATGGAAAGAGCATAGGTGATAGTGATAGTGAATATATCAATGACTATACGGTAGTGTTCTAAAAATACATGTGATGTACTCAATAAAAGCGCTCCTCACTAACTTAACATTTAATAAAGGAGTGCTCCTCCTAATAACTACGCCACTCTCCTCATAATATTGTAGTATATAGTGACGAGTGTCTCCGAACTACTTTATTAGAAAAGGCTCTAGGGAAAGGTCATACTACCGATTATTCAGGAAATACTCAATACTCTCACTATCTATCTAGAATTCTGGAACTAGGGAAAGTTTTTCATGAAGCCTTGTCATCGACTCTTAATAGTCATACTCACCCCGATCTTTTAATAATGGGACATATATACCCACTCGTCACGGCCTCTTATTTCCTTAGTTTGATATAGCCTAGTGAGTAGTTGTATTTACCTACGAAAGTCACTCTTGTGAGGTGATAAAAACCCTAATAAGGTATTAAAGGAAAATAACTTCGGTTCATATACTTATCGTTTCTCACTTATAAGAATGACTCATATTATGCCATTTCACTGATTAATAACTATCTCACGAAATAAAAAGGACACTAGATCCTCACTATAGTAGCATCACTATAAAGTATCTGATATATAAGTTACTCATAGCCTTACTAGTCACTTTATAATATATTCCTCGCGAGTGCTTTATAATGTGATACTTCTCTAAAATATATAATGAGTTTAACTATTACTCACAAATTAGTCTTATGAATAAATAGAGAGAGAGAGCCTAGCCTTAAAGATATATCTATATCAGTAGGCTCATTATTACTTAAATCTTCAAATTTTCTATGTCTCTTATTATACTTACTCACTTACCTACACTGAACACTTCTCAAAACATTCACTACATTCTACTTACACCTATAACCGATTACTTCATATTTTACCAAATTAATATATAATATATATGATTGATATAATATATGCGTGATGAGAAGAGAGGTGAAAAGTTGAGTTGAAATGAATAAGTTCCTACTAAAATTATATATCTTCTAGCGTGCGTGTGAGGATTAATATAGTGTATATAATTATATATATAAAGTAAAATTTAACTCATTTTACTTTTAATATTATATAATTACCTTGTAATTAATATATACCTATATATATGGTTACAATAACTCCCTAATTAATAATCACGATTTTATCAACTAATATACCTATATAGAGAGGTGGAGTGATGATGGATATATCATATATATAATTAATAATTACTTATTATGATATAACCCGTACACTCTGGAGTAATATAGCTAAATTTAAGCTCAAACTGTAGTAGTGTCCAACTATAATAAGAATACATATAGTGCTTCAGTTACCAGGTATACCCGATAATTTCCCTCTGTGACCAGTTAAGAGTAGCCGTCTTAATTTCATATAAGTGTTAATTCTTAGCTCAATAGAAAATACATAGAAAACGAGATAGAACACATGACAATACGTATTACATCCGCATTGCCCTCTCTAAAAGACAGAATAATGAGCCATTTAACTGTAAGGATATATATATTTATTGTGATGGGTATATATATATATTGAATTACAGAGCTGGATATCTATCTAAATAATAATATACCCTTACATTGTCTACCACCATATTAACAATACATTATAATCTCTATCATTTATAACAGGATAACAGTCTATTATAACCATGATGTGATAAAGATTAGTGGATGAGAGTGAGCTCAGTGTGAGTAACACAATAAACGTTTTATTATGGTTCCTAGTGATACTGGTGGAAATGGAAAAAGTCTCAGTAGATATGATACCGGATGAGCTGACAGTGAATTGTATGTGTGTATATGGTATGTCGTCCGTGCACGCTCAACTTCAAGTATCCTTGGTTGCGCGGAATTTCTGCTGAGAGGTGTCACGAAGAAGATATATTTAATATCAGGAGATGTGAGCTTGTTGCCATGTCGATGCCTAGTATGACGAGTGAGCGAGAGTGTGGACTGAGGTAGAAAGCGTGGTGAGAGACAGTTCGTTTTGGTAGTATCAATTATGAATAAAATTGAGGAAAGTGCTTTTTGTATTGCTCTGCCTATGAATGTTAGAGGCTGACCCGGAGGGTCTCTCTCAAGAAAAATTTTTAAGGCTATGGCAATTCACTCTGTACTTGTTCACCATAACAACTGAATCTCTTTGATAATGGTTAATACTAAAACAGTACTTAAGAATGTATAACGGGATCAACCATTCTCAAATTCTGGTGTTCTTTTGCGATAGTGACAAGTTGAATCATTGCACATCTTAGTAAGCTTGATATAATCCGAACCGAAATTTACTTTGTGTATTTGTGTGGTGTTAAGTTAGATAGAGATTTATCATAAAATGTCATTATATCAGAGCCAAAGCATAAGGATAACTTTAGTCTATATTATAAATCTGAGATTAAAATAATATAGTCATTTGTCATTTTTAATGTAATTTCCATCATTGGTAGGACAATACATGAACCTATTTAAACACAATCTATTCCCTAAAACCCTCAAAGACCTTTAACTGCAGTAAGTAAAAATTGAACCCCCCCCCCTCCAAATAGATTTCATGGGATAGAGAGCGTTTTGTATATGTTAGTCCTAAATCTTTAATCACTATATTATATAATTGTTTTTTTTTAAAAAATCATGATTTATATTACTACAATTAACATCAGTATGAAAAGTAAGCTAATGAACTTAAGGAGTTAATAATCATACCCTTAATAATCAAAACTGAAGCTAATGGGGACTAGCAATATGCTTTAATTATCTAATATATATAAAATGTGGATATGTATTATGATAGTTTTTCTCTTTTATATGTTCCCTCACTCATCTCATGCATATAAGCACCTTAATATATATTCTAGAGGGAGATACTTCATCTATAAGGTAAATTGACTTATACCTAGGATTTTCGGTGTGTAATGGTGAGAGGATCGAACCTCAGGCCCACGTGTCACCTTGGGCCTTTGTGCTTCTAAGTATTGCTCTAACTCTCGATTGAGCTTTCATGTTATTATGTAACCTGGGTTAAAGCTGAGTTAGACATGGATCATATATTATATGTTATATATATAGTGGTTGTTTTTTATTGTAAAGTTGTAATATTGTATAAATTAAATTGTTCGACAACTTCCATTATATCAAGATTGTTATTTTTATATCGGGTCTTTATCAATAAGGTTGATTGAATTGCATATTGCTAGTAAGATCTGTACTAACATAATCTGATATAATACACACGAAAAAAAATACCACATAATCTCTAAACCATATTGAGTAGATAGCTACAAAGCGAAAAGTAGTAGCGAGTAGGTGGCGTTGAGTGAAAATGAGCCCTGTTCCATTGTAACCGATGATAATACTGCGTACAAAAAAAACATAGAAGTAAGAGATAAATTAAAATAAATAAGTATAAAGGCGCTATATAGAATGATAATTGATATCACTGAAATGTCTCCCTCCAAAGAATATGCTCTAACTATAGACTTAATCATGCCAGACTGTTGTAACACGCCAGCGTAGGACATACAGTCGAACTCAAACCCTCTATATTCAGAGAATCCATTTGTGATGAAATATTAATTCTAAGTGCTCGGAAATTTAACAAATATGATGACGGCGTTGAATAAATTACTCATGAAACATTTATGATATAAGATAAAATATTAACAAATTATATGCTTCTAAAATATTACTTATACGCGTCTATTGATGATGGTTATAATGGATGGATGACCTATGTGGTATCAGAACTCTGTGTTTATGTTCGAACGTTAGTCCCGATGTCCAATATTATAAATAATAGTATTTTTATGGTAATTTGTTATATATACCTTATTACGGTGAAAGAATCATAACCAAAAAGGTTAAAAATTTTTCTAGGTAATGCCGCAAATTTCCGAATTGGCCAGGTCCAGTGAGAACGTCTCTGACCGTAAGTAACCATCTTATCCAGTGTAGAAATTATCTCCGGCTCAGATATAGTGAACTAAACAACACTATATATACCCCTCGCGCTCGATGCCCGCCAAGAAATGGTATACGAGAGAGAACTATTCTCTCGCCCTCTTGTCTCTCGAGTAAAAGTGTTTTTAGGGCCTGCGGCGCTTGTCCGGTCATCGCTCTGGTCGGCGTGTGGTTATATTAAACCCCCCGAAAACTCGCGCGACCGTTTCCACACTTTTATCTCGGGGTTGCTATACTCTCCATTAAGAGAAAAGATCCGATTTACCTGCTCCGTTGGCCATAATCCGCGCCGTCGCCTCCAGCTCCCTTAAAAACCAATAATTAATAGACTCGCGAACCTAAATCTTTTTCTCTTATATATACTCTCACTATTTCCAATATATTCTTATTAATGTTACTTTAAGAAAGAATATTATTGTGTTTTCATCAAATATTGTCCTTATGAAAATATATTTGGATGACACTCATAGCGAGCATTTACCTTGCTCATAAATAATATGATTTCTTTCATTTCACCCAACTGCTAGCTATGGGATTGATACGATGTGTGCTCATTGTGAGATTTAAATAGCAATTTTTGTTATTATCTTGCTTTGTTCTTTTTTCTATATCTTCTGAATATATTTTCATCCAATTTCCCGCTCTCCACACATGAAAATATATGTATGCAAAGATTTAAATTATCTAACTAATTGGCTTATCAGCATACTAATATAATATTCACAAAACTACTAGGTTGTGATTGTAATTATTGATGATATGGGGGAAGACTACGCAAGCTAAATTCGAAGATAGCTCTCCGTCCCTTATAACTTAAAAGTGTACCATCCTTATCAAAGATAAATAATTTTGATTTTTTAGATATATTGAAAATTGTATTTAGTATATGTTTATCTGACACTCAACTCGGTAATTAATAAACAAATTTAATTATAAATAACATTGTTATAATTATATTTCATAGTTGTATATATATAAACAAATACAAAAAAATATAAAATAACATTTTGATTAGAAATGTATTACATTTTTATACAATGGTTTAATTTATATATATAGTAGACAAATAAAACTATAGTATAATTCCTGCATTATTGTAAGGATATAGCGTATAATCATAAATAATATAAATAACTATAATGGTGGAAAATTAATAATGCTTTTAGTAAAAGTTTGTAAATTAACTTCCATTGACTATTTTTTGTTATTTAAAAATGTGTAATATATAGAAAGTGTGGTAATTATTTCGATCTTTATATTTTATTTTTATTTTATGGGTATTGGATTTCCTTTAAGCCCACGCAATGAATATTTGGCCAATTGGGCATCGGTTAAAATCAATTTTTTCTTGTTCTGTTTTATAGAAATTAAAAGCGAAGGTGCTAAACGACAGGAGTAATCTTCAAAACGATAACTTCCCCCAGTACATTGTAGAGAAAACTATAAAAAGAACTACTTTTAGATAATATTTATTTTCCAACACCATCAATGAAAACGATAAGCTCGTATTATATTTAAAACTGAAAAAAATAGTAGTCAGAAAAAGAGAAAGAAAGGAGAGGACAATTAAATTAATTTTAAAAGCATATTAAAGCGAAAGACGGGAAGAAGCTTATATATATATATATATATATATATGTATATATATATATAGATATATATATTATATATATATATATAATATATATTATATAGTATCATTAGAATATATTAGGTATATTATATAATATTATATATATATATGGAGTATATACTATACTTTTATATACTATAGATTATATTTCTCAGTTCAAAAGTATAGTTTAATTATAGGATTAGTATATATACACTATATACCCTAAAGATTGGGCTTACATACAAAGCCATTGAAACTGAGGCTCGTGACTTTCCGCCTACTCGGTGAAGAGGCTCTTTCGCCGATTAGGTAGAGGAGTTCGAGTGTAACGTCTGGAATGTACCTAGCCTTTCAATGTTGCTAAAAGTCGTGATTTGAAACGCCTCTTATTAGTTCGAATACACAACGAAATTACCGGCGGTCAAGCATGAGATGCTGCAACATTTAAGCTATAAGCACGAGGTAAAGCATTTCAACATTTCAAAGTAGACGATCACAAAAATCACCTATGTATAAAACAGGCAAACTAAAAGAAAGTCTTTGGTGCGATTGCATAACAAGTAAGGAAAAACATGATTGTTATCGGAATTGCACCCTCGTGGAATTATTTGCTCTTTAAGCGACGCGTTTCGCAACCTTTTAAGCCTCGCGACCCCAAAAAGCACAAAGCGGCATAAAGTTAGCAGATATCGCGAACCCCCTGAATATGACCTGGCAAAATACTATAATAGTATATATAGATATAGTATATATAGTGATATATATATAGTAATATATTATAATATATATATATTACTATATATAACATCTAAATACATATAGCTACTACTTATACGTCATTTTTATATATATATAATCATAGATATTACCATACGAAGGTTGATCATGCCTATATTACTACTATTTTATATATATATAAATAATTATTAGCTATATATATATATATATATCATAAGTAGTATCTCAAGTCCCTCTTTTGCTCTGCCTTCCCCGTTTGATTTGTGCACTCAAATTCCGTCTGGTGCCTGATTCCACCTTCTGAGGCACATGTGAATCCTGTTAGATTTAGGGTGAAGTTTCTTATAATACTATGTCTACTAAAAACTAAATATCTCGAGTTGAATTTACTGATCAATAAAATTATAAATTAGAATATTACTATTTATATATTAGCTAATAAAAATTAAATATACTATATATATATACCGTTATTAAAATATATATACTTACTATAATATAAATATAATAAATTACTATATAGTAATACTAATATTAGTTTTAATTACAGTAATATGGAGTGTGAGTGAGATAATAATATATAAATATTCCTAGATATTATAATACTATTATAATATATTAATTATTAATATAAGATATATATATATATATATATATAATATTATAATATATATATATATATATATATATTAATATATATTATATACTATATATATATATATATATAGTATTATTAAATTATAATATATTTAATATATATGGTACATGTGAGCTGGATGGCTCGCATTCTTGCAGAAACACCAGATTTTTTTATGCTGAAAAAGTTAAAATAATGCTGTAATAAATTGTGATCCAAAAATATGCCTATTTTGAGATTTGTGATAAGTGCATCCAAATGTCTTTCCCTTTTATTTTAACATTTTTTTTATTAAAATATTGAGTAATGAAACTATATTTCACATTGAACTGTGTTTGTTTGATATTAAATCTATATTTCTTGTACCCCGAGATTCTTTCCCATAAGAATTAACTTAATTTATATAATTACGTATTTATATTAAATAGAAACATTGATTTAATTTCAAGACTGTTTACCAAAATATTAAATATATTTAATATAAATTTTTGTTGGAGTCAGATATTTAGTATAAATTTTTGTTAAAGACTTCGATTTGGAGACTCATGCTTTAAGTTCTAGGTAATATTATATATTAATATTATAGAAAAGTCAATAATTAAATACATTAAATAAGTCACATCTTAAGGAAACGATTTTATAATATACTACTAATCATAAATATAAAAATATTAGAAATTTCTGTCATATTTATTATATATTTATAAACTATATATTGTAATATACCAAAAATAAGATGACAATTGTTAGGGACCTTGACAGGAACTTTTTCCAGCTTTTCTAGAACCCAAAATTAATATTTAGTATTGGAAATGATTGGTTAAATATATTTTTTTATTTATTTTTTATATTATTTATGGTGATTAATATCAAGTAATTATAATTATAATTAATCTCTCATATTGCCTATAAAAAAGATACTGTAATCTTTTTTCTCTAATTCTAATAAGAAGAGACCATATGATTTAATTTCCCAGATAAGGTTACTATAATATTTAGTTATTATGTGTTCACCCCCAATAATGTGGTGTACCCTCCTAATATCCGGACGGTAAATAAGTGATTTTTTATATAAAGATATTAATATACATATATTAATAATTCTACTCACACTTATTGCACAAAGGTTTACTAGTGACGTAATTATAATAATATAAGTGATATAAATAATTATAATAGGAAAAAAGGTGAAATCAATATCAATCCCATTCTACGGAGCGCTTGTGAAAAAAGCAGCAATAATCATATAATTTAATAATTTATAAATATTAATTATTATATTTAATTTAATTAAATTATTAATTATATTTAATTATATTATATATTATAATATTAATTTATTATATTATTATTATTAATTTAATTATATTTATTATATATAGATTAATATGGTTATATAGATTATTATATCGTCTCTCATATTAATAATTTTCGCTCACAGATATCGTAGCTAGATGAGGAATGCAAGCATGAGATGTCCTTACTCTCATTATTAGTGAGTTTTAATAACAAAATTTATTATTATTCATAATTTTGGTGATAAATCTCAGCCCTCTCATGATAATTGTTTACTATTAATGTAGTAATGGTAGTATAATTATTTAATATATTTTTTTTTATTTTATTTTGATTGTCACAATCTTAAATAAAATTTTATTAGTTTATTTTATCAAACATAATAAATGAGTGTGTACTTTAAGAATATAGCTAGAGGTAAAAAACGCCACGAAAAAGGCGTGAATGGATGCGCAAGGAACTCGAGTATATTGTCATACTGCTTGTCCTAGGCCCACGAGTTAGTTGTGTGGGAGAAATGATACTTAATGAATATCTCTTTCTCTGTGTGTTATGGTCTTTGTGAATTCTCTCCGCTCTTTGTTGTTATACTCTACTTGTCTGCGTTGTCGCCTTGTGAGTGCTTCCTTCGGCTCATCTCTCTCAATGTTATGAAACGTCCCCTCTACGTCTAGTCACTCCCTTCTCGTGATGTGTGAGCTCCCTCTAAAAAAATAAATAACTTAAAGATCTCCTCCACCAAAAAAATACATAGATAATTCCAATCCAAAATTACAATTTTAGGGGCTCGAGTCCGACGGGGGGACAAAGGGGGGGACGTTTCATGACCCCGGTAGATAGCGAGATGAATTTGTTACGGTTCGGTGTGTGTAACCCCACGCGAACCCCACATTTAGAGTACCTAAAAGAGAACGGCTAAGAGTGCGAATAATGCGGGAGGACTGAAGCCCGGCTGTGCAAGGCGTGGTGTTGATCTCAGCACATTAACCCGCCGTTAACAAAATTCCGACCAACTGCACGTGATGTCGAAGTATATTACCCCCGAACTCTGCAGTACCTCTTTAGCCCACCGTGGATATGCCCCTTAATAGATGGTGATATTTGTTTTTGTGTTACAGTGTATACAACACACAGTATAATAAATGATTAAGACATTTCACCTTTCATTCTCCCTCCTCTCCCTATAATTTAAAGTATAAAAAAAATATAAAAAAATGGTAAAATGATCCTTATACTATTTACTCTGAGAGAGAAACCTGTACTTCCAAAATTTATTTATAAATTCGTCTCTGTCGATGCTAGGATCCCTCCTTCAGATTGTTGTTTCGCGTTTTGCGTACATATACGCTCGAGGCTCTCAAGAGGTAAAAGATCTGGATCAGCTTCCGTAGCATAACCGGTAAATTTATTTGCGCACCGCACGACGTCAACTCAAGCGTGACTTAATAAGTCAAGCACACATGCACACCGATCTCTGTTATATTCTCATATAATTGTCGACATAACCGCCAGCTCCTCGCACTCACTCCATACTCCGCAACTCATCTAATATATTAATTTATAATAAAAAATTGCAATCCTTAAGTGAACGAAAAATACGAAGTCCTTTTGTATATAAGTTAAGGTATGTCAGAGTTCCTACGCACGATTACAATGCATTTGAACTAGCTAAATATTTTAGAATTAATTGTATGTTTGCTAAGTTTGGTAGCAGAGGTAATGTAAAAGACAATATTAGATAGTAGTCTACCTTTCTAAGATTAAATGTGGCAGCAACAAGTTTTCCATGTTATAAATAATTATCTCCTCCTCTTTATCTCCTCTTTTTCTCCCCACTCTATCTCTCTCCTATCTATCTCTACTAATATATATATATCTCTCTATACTATATAATATTACACACTTTTCTGTGGGATCACCAAATTCTAATAAATTATTTACGTCCCGAATACAACATACCTTATACTACATAACCTTTACTAACTCATCTGTGAATGCGTAAAACTATCTAATCCCCCACATTTGGCAAGTCTTCCCAATACATATCATACATACCTCGTCTACAAATTTCTCTTCTCTTCTATTACGTGCCTCTACTTCAATCTTTTTTAACTTCTTTCAATCTTCTTCTTGTCTCTATAATACATCATTCATTATCCTACTTCTCCTACATCTTCCTTTACTTCTATCTCTTCTTTTGCCGATCTCCTCTACTTTCTCTTCTCATGCGGTCCTCTCTATCTTTACTCTCTCTCCTCTCTACTCTCTCTCTTCTCTACTCTTATCTCTCTATCTATCGCTCATCTACTCTCTCTACGCTTTCTCTCTACTCTCTCATCTTCTCTCTCTTCTATTCTCTCTCTCTCTCTCTCTCTCTCTCTGCTCTCTCTCTCATTCTCTCTACCCACTCTCTTACATCTTGATCTCTCTCTCTCTACTCTCTTTCTTACTTACTCATATATCTCTCTCTCTCTCTACTCATTCTATCTCTCTCTCTCTCTAACTCTCTCTCTCACTTCTTACTCTCGATCTTACTCTTGCTCTCTCCTCTCTCTATCTCTCATCTTACTATCATCTCATTCATCTCTCATCATCAATTACTTATACTCTCTTTACTTCTCATCTCATCTCATCATCTACTCTCTCTCATCTTCCTCTTATCATACATACTCTCATATCAATCATACGGTGCATAAATCTTCCAGTGACATAACTACGTCCCACTGCGATGACATTCTATACTCTCTCCGTGCAAATGCCTCATTCTCCATACTTTCACCTGCTCATACAGTGCCTTCCACATCTCATCCCTTCTTTGGAATCTCCCATGCGTCGTTTACTAAGGCATATTTCCCCTACGTAACTCTGCTCTAGATACAAAAATCCTCTCATAGTGTTCTGCACTACTCCTACTCCTCCTCGACATACTCATCTCTCTCATCTTCTCTCTCTCTCTCTCTCTCCTTACATATCTGCTTCTCTCTATACTAGTCTCTTCTCTACTTACTCGTGCGTGCTTCTCTCTCTGTACTTCTCTTACTCCTTCACTCCCGTCTACTATCCCTCGGTTAGATCCCGCCCATTACATCCCATTGGAGTCCATGCGTCTCCTTCGCTCCTTCCTATGCTATGCGTGCTCCCTGCTGCGGCACATATTACTCCTGTCTCCTCTCTCCTGTTCATTCTCTGCGCTTCTCCTGCTCTCTCTAATCAAATATGTGATTTACCTTATTGCGCTTTCTTCAATTTCTCGCTTGACTCTTTCTGTTTCCCTTGAGTTATCTGATCCAGAATTTGAAACAGAAATTTTAATGGCGGTTTTAGAATTTGATGTCTAGGTTCCGTTTTGTACGGACAAGTTTGTTCGGAAATTGGGTCTCAACCTATTCAAAGCCATCCTAAACAAGCATTATCACCTTGACGTTTATTCACTGAAGAGCTTAAGCTGCTTGCTGAGATGAAGAAAAGAATGATCGTTACCGACTGGGTACTTGAGTTAAGGTAATCCCAATGAGTTGTGTTGGTCCAGTCTTTGTTGCTCCTTTAAAGGATGGTTAAGAAGTGGCTATTTCTGTCATTATAAGCTGCGCCGAATCAGAATTAAAGGTGGATTGAAGCGCGCGAAAACGAAACGTCCATCCTTGTCCAGGCTCACCTGCTCTTGCTCTGGAAGAAGAGTTATAAGCGAAAGTTTTTACACTAAACTAAGCTAACTAACTAACTAACTAACTAAGTAACTAACAAGCTAGACTCAACTAACCTAACTAAGCTAACAAGAAATTAATTTTATATTCAGCTAACTAACTAATAAAAGTACTAACTAACTAAACTAACTAAAACTAATAACTAACTAACTAACTAAAACACCTTAACTAAACTAAACTAACCTAACTTAACTAACTAACTAACTAACTAACTAACTAACTAACTAACTAACTAACTAACTAACTAACTAACTAGTCGCAAGTTCTCGATCCCAGATGCAAAAGTAAGTAAGTCGAATTGTTTGTCGCAATGAACTAAACTAACTAACGAACTAAACTAACTAAACTAACTAACTAACTAAACTAACTAACTAAGCTAAGCTAACTAACTAACTACATAACTAACTATCAAACACTAACTAACTAACTAACTAACTAAACAACTAACTAACGTAACTAACTAACTAACTAACAACTAACTAAAACTAACTAACTAACTAACTAACTACTGTGCTCACTAAACTAACTAAACTAACTAACTAACTACACTAACTAACTAAGACTAACAACTAACAACTAACTAACTAACTAAACGTAACAACTAACTGAACTACTACAGCTAACTACTAACTAACGAACTAACTAACTAACTAACAACTAACATAACTAACTAACAAACTACTAACTTAACTAACTAACAAACTTAACTAAAACTAACTAGCTAATAATAACTAACTAACTAACTAACTAAATAACAAATTGAATAGTAACTAAAACTATTCAACAATAACTAACTAACTAACCTAACTAAACTAACTAACCTAACGCAGTTCAAAAACCTAACTAGACTAACTAACTAACTAACTAACGTAACGGGAACTGAAACTAACTCACGAACCACTAACTGCACGACTCACTAACTCCGTAACTCCTAACTCACTAACTCAGCTAAGCTCACAACTCACTAACTCACGTAACACACTAAGCTCCACTAACCTCACTAACTCACTAAGTCACTAACTTCACTAAACTACCGAACTCCACTAACATCACTAACTCAATAGACTCACTAACCTCACTAACTCTACTAACGCTCATAAGCTACCTAACTCAGCTAATCACTAATCATAACGTCACTAACTCACTAAACTCGACTAACTTCACTAACTCACTAACCTCCACAAACTCCTAATCACTAACTCACTTAACGCCTCTCGACTAATCACTAAGCTCACAAACTTTTCCAAACAGCTCACTACTCACTAACGGCTCACTAAGCGCTCACGTAACTCACTAGACTCCTACTAACTCACTTAACCTCACTTAACTCACAAACAACTCAACAACTCACTAACTCACTAACGCATCGACGTACAAAACTCACTCAGGCCTCACTCCTCGACCCTCACTCCTCAGCTTACACTCACTCACCACGCACTCACTCAACTCACTCAACTCGGTCACTCACTCACGCACTCACTCACTCACTTCACTCACTCACTCACATCAGCCACTCACTTCAGCTATCACTCACTCACCACTCACCAACTCACGTCAGCGTCAGCTCACTCACTCACTCACTGCACACCGCGCACTCACTACAGCTCACTACCTCCTCAGCGCAACCCAACTCACTCAGTGCGCATCTCACGTCCACCCACCGCTCACTCACTGTCAACCACTCACGGGCGCAACCACTCATCCTCAACAGACCGACCCTCCACTCTCCCCACCGCCTCACTCAGCCACCTCACTCACTCCACTCACCACTCACCCGCGCTCACCACTCACTTCACTCGCACTCACTTCACTCGACTCCATCACCTCCATCAAGCACTCACTGACCTCAACTCGACTCACTCACTGCACTCACTGCACTCACTCACTCAACTCACGTCAACTCACCACATCACTCACTCAACTCAACTTCACTCGACTCAGCTCACTCAACCCCCGTCCCGGCGCTCAACTCACTCACCACTCCACTCCACCTTCCACATCACTCACTCACTGCCACTCACTATCACTCACTCACGTCACTCATCCCACCTCACTCATCACTTTCACAGCTGCGCGTTCACCTCGATCACTACTCACTCACTCACTCACCTCACTTCACTCACCACTCACTCACTCACTCAACTCAGACATCAACTCACTCACTCACTTGAAAATTTTCTTAATAGACTTCACTCACTCACTCACTCCTCATCCACTCCTCACTCGCCCACTTCACTCACTCCACTCACGCAATCACCACTCGACTCACTCGACTCCACTGCATCGTCACTCACTCAGCTCACTCACTCACTCACTCACTCAATCACTCACCACGGACTCCACTCACTCACTACCACCGTCTTACTTTTATCTACAGATACATTGTAGTGCAAACACACAAACACATCACTCACTCACTCACTCACTCACTCACCCACTCACTCACCCTCACTCACTCACTCACTCACTCAACTCACTCACTCACTCCTCACTCACTCACT
Organism: Trachelipus rathkii; assembly: GCA_015478945.1. NCBI lineage: Eukaryota > Metazoa > Arthropoda > Malacostraca > Isopoda > Trachelipodidae > Trachelipus > Trachelipus rathkii. The sequence continues at coordinate 4,758 of JABUQX010007367.1, read as the reverse complement.
CACTCACTCACTCACTCACTCATCATTCAAATCACTCACTACACTCACTCACTCACTCACTCACCTCACTCACTCACTCGACTCACCCCACACTCACTCACTCACTCACGTCACTCACTCACTCACTCACTCACTCACTCACCTCATCACCTCACTCCTCCACTCACTCCACCGCACTCACCTCACTCACTCACTCACTCATCACTCACTCACTCACTCACTCACTCACTCACTCACTCACTCACTCACTCACTCACTCACTCACTCACTCATCAATCACTTCATCACTCACTCAGCCACTCACCGCACACCACTCACTCACTCACTTCACCACTCACTCACTCACTCACATCGACTCACTCACTCACTCACTCACATCAGTAGAATCTCAATCAATCCTGACTTAACACCGCGTACACTCCTCACTCACTCACTCACTCATCACTCACTCACTCGCTCACTCACTCATTCACATCACTCACTCACTCACTCACTCACTCACTCACTCACTCACTCATTATCACTCTCACACTCACTCACTCATTCACACACTCAATTCTCTCACACTAACTCATACACACTCACTCACTCACTCACTCACTCAACTCACTCACTCACTCACTCAATCACTCACTCATCCACTCACTCACTCACTCACACGCTTACTCACTCTGCTTATTTTCCCACTCACTCACTCACTCACTCACTCACTCACTCATCATTCAAATTATTCGCTTTGATTTCAAAACCTCACTCACTCACTCACTCACTCCTCACTCACTCACTCAATCAACTCACTCACTCACTCGATCTTTCAGAACTCTCACTTCACTCACTCACTCCAACTCATCACTCACCTCACTCGACTCACTCACTCACTGCACTCACTCTACTCACTCAATCACTCACTTTAACTCAACTCACTTAATAACTCATCCACTTACTTACTCACTCACTCATCAATCATCGACTCACTCACTCACTCACTCACTTCCTCACTTACTAATTCACTTACCTTTTTCATCACTCACTCACTTCACTCACTCACTCACTCAACTCACTCACTCACTCACTCACTCACATCAGTAGAATCTCAATCAATCCTTCACTCACATCACTCACTATAATTATATATATTATATATAATTATATATATATATATATATATAATATATATTATATATATTAATAAAATAAAGATTACCTTTCTGATTATAGTTCTTATTATATACGTATTTATATTCATATAAATATATATATATAATATATATATATATATATTATATATATATATATATATATAATATTATATATTTTTATATATATATATATATATATACGGTATTAATTATATATAATATATATATAATATATATATATATAGATTATAATATATATATATAATAATAATATATATATATAATATATAATTATATTATGTATAGTATATAGTATATATGTATATAGTATATATTATATATATATCATATATATATATATATATTTATATATATATTATATTATATAGTATTATAGTATGTTATATATTATATATATTATCATATAATATAATATATATATATATATTATATAATATATAATATACATAAAACTACACAAAGAAACATCAATATAAATGATGCAAATACTATATAATATACAAATTTAAAAAAATACAAAAATAAAAACACATACATAATCCAAATATAATAATAACTCATATAATATCAACTATACTAACACTATATACAATAACCACATATAAACGTCATAAAAAGACAAAATAAATAAAGTAATATATACTAATAAAAGCAAGATCATAACATAAATACGAAATAAAATTATAAATAAATAGAATAAAAATGAATATATATATTAATAAAATATACACAAAAAAAAGAAGAAAAAATATAAAAATAGAAAAATAATATTACAATAAAATAAATAATAAAAATCAAAAAATGTAAATAAATAATATAATAAATATATTAGATAAAGAATAATAAAATTATAACCTAAATATACCAAATAACTAAAAAACAAACAAAAATAAAACATGTTTAGGATAAAAGGTGTTGATCTACGAAAAACCAGTAAAATAAAAACAGGTATAATATATCGTATCCTATTAACATAAAACAATCGCTAGAACGTCAGGTTGACAGAAACAAAAAAGCCTCAACCATAATACCAAAAATAAGATCAAAGGAAACCCGAGTAATAATATAGTATAAATAAATTAATTCATAAATAGCTTACATATTCTTAAAAAATGGATCTGCAATTTCAAAATAATGACAGTAACCGAATGCTTGAGGTTTGGGGGAAGCATATGCATGAAGCAAAGATCTATTATTACTGAAAGGAAAAAGAAAGAAAATACATTAATAGAACCATGATTGCTTTTCTTAGTTTGTTCGCTATTATATAATAACTCGACCTACATATTCATGCATCTCACAGAGAAAAAAAAAAAAAATCTTCTAACATACACAACATATTTTATCTTCATGAACGTCTGGCACTATTGACGAGAAATTAAATGCGAGAACCTTAGAGCTCAAAGTATCACTGATAGTTTAGTTGATCTAGTTATCAGTCTTTTCAGTCAGTAGCTGTTTCAGTGGAAAAGTACGTTGTATAGCATTTGACATAAGGCTGCACTTCAACACGATGGCATTCAGAGGTTTGCAAACAATGCCCAGGCAGACAGGACATTTATCTGCTCATATGTCTGCGGTGAATCTCACTTATAGGACACAAACAACAGAAAATGATTTAATTTTGCTCTCTTATATTCAGGTTGCTATGTCGTCATTGTAATTCAATAAATCAAGCTTAAAATTGCTTTATTTGCTAGAACTGAACAATGTTTGAAAACAGATTGATGCAGGGAATCTATCTCCTTACTATGATAGTCTAGCTAGTTTATTGTTACGATATATCATAGTTATTCCATCTTCCTGTATATTGACCATATTTATATTCTATGCTAATTACGCATAAAAGTAACATATTAGAGAAAACTCAATTTGGCCTAAGTATATTATCATAAAATAACGATATATTTAGGTATTAAATATTGAGTCTATCAGACCTAAGCGATAAGAGGAAAAATAATGTGAAGTCGTATAATAAACAACTTTGGAAAGGATGGAACGGGAAAATACCAACCTTTCTCTCGGGAGGGGTGCGGAATAGACAAAGTAGGACTAAGGCCTCAGGTGAACATAGCAATAAAACACCTGACTTGAAAGAGAAAGAAAACAACAAGGAAGCAAAAAAAATAACGGAAGAACTCAACTTGGTTAGGTGAGTGTTTCCTTTTGATCGCCCAATTATGTAAAGAGGATAACACATATTCATTGAGATAAAGATTTAATAAATCTTAGTCATATAATATATATAAATATATATTTATATATATTGAGTTATAATAAAGATTTCGTTAATGTGTATAAATAATAAAAAGAAAAAAAGAATATATATATAATATAATAAGAGTTGAGTGAAAAAATAACGAGAAGAGAGATTTTTGGGATTTGTGGTGAGAGAAAGTATAAGGATAGGTTTAAGTACATTATTCAGTCATCTTGTATTAATTACAGCAAAATGGTCGTTTTCAGAAATCTGCTTCATAATTACCCAATATAATATAATATAAGTGAATAGTGACAGTTAAATTTAATATATTACAATATATATTTTTCTCTGTTAATACTTTGAAAATTAAAAATGTTTTAAAAATATAAAAATATTTAAACAATAAAAAAGAGAAATATTATATATTAATAATTGAATATAGGTAACTATCATTAGTATTTATTTATTCATCACATGCGACTAAAAAGGAATATAAAATAAAAAAGACTATATAAAAAAAAAAAAGAGTGCTGAATTAAGCTATAAGAATATATACACGTAATTAAACAAAATACTAAATATAAAACTTACATCTTTAACAAGAAGGGCATGAAGAACGACATCAATATAGGATAAAATAGTACAAAACATAACATATATACCTCAATAATCGAATAATAAAAAAACTAAATAAATAAATATAATAATAAAAAATAATAAAATTATAATAATAATTAAAAGACACGCATAATGCATACATATTTGTCAATATCTGCTTGTTATCATTCTAGTCATTATTCCAAGATAGAAAAAAAAAAAAAACCACATAAGTGACTTTACAAAACATCAGAAAAGAAAGACACAAAAAAGTAGAAGATATGAAAAGTCGTAAAAAGAAAGGCACCACAAGCCTTACACGCACCCTAGTAGTAATCCAACCAATTAATTAGTTGAGAAACTTCGTCGCAGACCCAAGATATCTCCACATCCTGACTCCCTACAAAGGAAAAAGGCCGCGACGGACCCTCACAATACTGGGTAAAATCGTCAAATATTAAGAGTTTCACCCTTGGCACCACAGGTGAAAAAACCGGCCACAACTAATAACCCGCTCAACAAAACCCCGCACTCACTCCTAATAAGCCACCCCTATAATCTCGCCCCTCTGCCAAAACTCAAATTCTCGATTCCTTGCAAACATTTCGTCTACTGAGTCCACCACTATATTTTACTTACTTCTGTTTACGAATCTACTCTATCACAAGCCGCGGGAGGGTTCTTCCCAAACCACCTACAGCCACTTAATAACTCCGCTTAACCCCGCCTTCTTCCATCCTGCATTCCAGGACAACAACCCAACTCACCATCCACCATACTTACTCTCTATGTGATGTT